>JBBBWG010019923.1:0-13672 GCA_037176905.1 Azolla pinnata
TCAACGAAACGTACCCGATGTACGTTTAGATTCGCACGTCATATACGCATCAAATATTCAAACCTAATCGTTCCGCGACGGGAAATTAGCCGGTTCAAGTCGGGTCGTAGGCTAGTGGGAGGAACAAGCAAGAATGCTTCAATACGGCGTCTAACAGGGAAATCAATAATTTCACTTCGTATCATAGACTTTAGCACCTTCCTGTTTATGGTGTTTCATGACCAATATTGGAGACAAATGGAGAAGCGGTAGAACGTGGGGAACCGCATATTGGATTATTCTTGTGCAGCATGAAGGTTTTGGCGCCGAGCCGCCCAGATGAAAGTCGGGCGTTGGCGATGCTCTACTTGTTCCCTGGCACACGTGACGGACGAAGGCAAATTCCACATCGCAAGCACCGAGTTCAGTTTGTCGAGTAACTCAAGTGAGGTGAACCTAAAAAGGGAAGGAAGGTAGAAGGTCATAAAGGTGGCCTTGTTGTCTGTATCAATGGTCAAAATAAATGAGTGCGGGAGAACCTGGCGTCCGTTACTTCTGATTTTGGTTATCCCACAAGCAAGTGGTGCTTGGGGGTTCTCGAAAACAAGAATGCGTTGGTGGGTCTTAAAGTGCCCGTCAAGAGCACATGCGCATAACCCACAGGGTAACTATTACGACTAGCACCCTCCGCATTTCGGCACAGTGACGGCTAAAGTGAACCAGTTCCATTGTGCCGAAATGACCTCATTGGACAGTTCCACCCCTTACTGACCGTCTAGAATGGACAAAGTGAACATGGCCAGTAAATGACCTCATTCGACATAATGCCGGACCACAAGTGATTTCTGTTGTAATTATTTTAACCTTAGTTTCTATTTCACATTAAATAGTTGGGAGTGTGAGAAATAAGGTGGAATAATGTGTATGGGAGTAAAATTAAATGTATTACAAATAAGTTACCTCATTCTATCAACTAACGTATTCTCATCTAGTTTCATGGGTTTCATGTCTGATTGGTTATCTAAAATAGAGTAAGAAGAGAAATAATAGACAATAGTTACGTGTAGAAGCACATCCAATGGAGCAACTAAAACCTATCTAGGCAAATTTGGATGTCATTTGGTTAGCATACACAAACTGAATCATACATACCAGAATAGTATTATGGGGAAGGTCTATCCATCAAAACACATTGCAATTAAGTGAACAGGTTATATGACCTCATCATTCATTATTATGATGATATTACAATCTTTTAATTCACTTAGCCTTAGATTATGCATCAAAGCCAAGCCCCCAAAGCAATCGCACCACTCTTTGTACATTTCTTGTATCAACTCCGAAAGATTAACAGAGGGTGTCTTGAAAAACCTCATTATTTGATATGAAACTATTATCCATTTGGTTTCGTAAGCAGTTACAGTGTTTTGCAGCTCTGAAACGAACATGATGCATCTACACAACATTTATTATTGAGATATTGATGACCATACACAATGGACTTTTGTTTATTGTATTCCATCAAATGTATTGTTTATTCATAGGGACCCACGTGCCAAGAAGCAAATGCAAGTATGATCTATAAAGCAGGTGTAGATTTTCTGAAGTACTTATTTGACAAGTGGTTTGTGCAACTGCAACTTGTAAGGCTCTGTATAAACTTTGGCTTGCAAACCAAATCATCACTTCATAACATGTGTGAAGATAAGGAGTCACAATGATGAAGGTAAGGAACTGCATTGGATCATCATTGTTCTCTGAACGGGCATGTTGTTTTGGGATAAGGATACATTGGATTTTGATGAAGATGGATTTTTGTTTGATGGGCATTTTATCAATGACTGTTGTGTTGCACATTGCGAACAAAACTTCCCACTTACAACACAAAGTTCAGTCATAATCTTCCCATCAAACATGAGAAATCCAAATCCTGCAACGTTGTATAAAGCCACTCGAAGAAGAAATTGTTCCTCTATCAATGGCGATAAGATCAATGTCGTAAAACCATTATCTACCTTTTTGGAGGAAGACACATACCAATATACTTCAACATTCAGTCGAGCTCGCACAAGAAAGGACTTTCCTGCTTGAAGAAACTTATTCTGATTGAATCTGTTGAAAGATGCTTATAATGTGATTTGTGAGAAATATAACATTAATTTATGCACACACATATGGAGGAATGACAACTAAAAATAGGAGGGATATATGCATAGAGATGTTAAGAATAGCATCATCGGAGCATGAGAGTAACAAAAGGCCCACTATCCTAAAACATTCCAGGAGGGCTGGATCTGGTTATATACTTGACACAGCTTTTTAGGGTTTGCATACTTTAGGAAGAGGCAAAAATGTTAAAGCTTCGAGGTGTAATCAAAGGACATTGTGACTCACCACCACCCCCTTCCCTGATGTTTTGTTGTGCACATCGACTAATGGCATAACATTGTTTTCACCAGGCTTTAGAACTTTGGCTTCAAATTCAACTTGTCCTATACATACACACACATAATAGAATGATATACTTGCGCTTTGCCGAAAACATGTACGAAAAGAATCTAATCTAACCTTAACTGTTGTCCCAAAAATGCACGAGATATTGATATCACTAACAGTCCCTCCTTCCTTATTTCTCGATGCCCTTTGGATAGCATAGAATCCCTAGATCTTGATCAATGCTCCAATTTCTTCCAAAAAAAAAAAACTTCCTTCTATTAGTTATGAAATAAAAATCTAGGATAATGGTCCAAGAATAAACTTTACAAATATTTAGGAAATGAATCCAATCATAATTACAAAAGAAACCAATATAGCAGTGTACATAACCAGTGTATATCTTCCATAACTACCTTACAAAATCCAAAACATCTCCAACAATGAAGAAAATGCATCTTGGCAACCATTTGTGTTGGTTGCTCATGAGACATACCTTCGTATCAGCCTTTCAAAACATGAACAAATTGCATCCAAATGGATGACAACACTTGTGGAGAGCCCAAATTTTCTTGTTGCAAAACCGGGCCTCTACACTTGGCCACCCATATCGATCACATAGATCAATGCTTCGACTGCCCCACCATGTAATTTGTTGTACTTAAGTGTTCTGTCTCAAACCTCAAACCAAACATACAGTGCCTGTCATATACAGAACAAAACGTATACTTATGAGACACCGATCGATCAATGTGATACCCTCGGATCTTTGCAGATATGATCAGACACAAGCACTGAAAGCCAATCATTTTTCACATAGACAATGAAATCGATCCATCAACTAAAGCTCAACCTGAGGTTCTTAGAATACTATGTCCAAAAGACGATTAAGCTGTGGATGATAAAACCTAGGCTTCATACACTACATACTTAGCATTACAATTGCACAACCGCTAGTGTCCGAACTACATTCAGATTAACATGTAGCACGATTACATCTGAATGCACACATTCACCACACACACATGCATTCATACGTTCCACGCGCAAACACACACATTCAGGGCAACACAAATTCATACTAAAGCAGGAATTCCACACACAAACACACAGATTCAAGGCAACACATGTTCATACAGAAGCAGACATTTCACATGCGAACACCCCTCATTTAGGGCCGCACAAGTTAACTCACAAGCAGACATTCCACAAGCAAACAACACCCACATTTAGGGCAGCACAAAATCATATAGAAGCAGACATTCCATATGCAAACACCCACATTTAGGGCAGCACAGAATCATACAGAAGCAGACATTCTACAGGAAAACGCACATTTTTACCACAACACAGATTCATACAAAGGCAGACATTCGTAGACAAGCACGCATGCATGCATACAAATGCAGGTATAACATACATAGAATCAAGCACGAGCCACGGATGTACATAGCGTGACAATTTATACAGACGACGGATCTTTCGAGTGCACAACACCTATAACCGTTCTCGATGGAGAACTGGGTTGTCTAAGCAATGGTGATTATGGCCATTTCAAAGTGATCGACGAGAATAACTTGTGCAAAAGAGAACATGACAGGCAAAAGAGAGAAGCTTACCGTTGCTTGAGAGCGAAGGAGGTCAAGAGAAAGATCACAGGACAAAAGGGAATGGAAGACGGAGAGAGATCACTTGATGATGAGGGAGGAGATGGAGGAGGAGTTAGGGTTTTTTTCAAACCCTAAACCCCAACGTTTTGTTGGTAAACCCATAACATTATAGGTTTACCTTTAAATTTCGAACCTATAATTTAAAGGTAAACCTATCAATCTTTTGAAATGACTTCTGTTGTAATTTTTTCACCTTGGTCTCTGTTTCACATGAAATAGTTTGGGGGTGTGAGAAATAAGCTCGAATGATGTGTATGGGAGTAAAAAATTAAATGTAAGTTATCTCATTCTATCAACTCTAGTATTCTCGTGTAGTTCTCATGGGTTTCCATGGTTGGTGGATTATTTAAGCTAGAGCAGGAAGAGAAATAGTAGACAATAGTTACCGTGAAAAAGCACATGCGATGGAGCAGCCGAAACCTATGTAGACAAATTTTGGATGTCATTTTGGTTAGCACAGACTGGCTGAATCATACATCTACCTATCTAGACAGAAATTGATGCCATTTGGTTAGCATAGACAGGCTGAATCATACATATTGGAGTAATGTTAGGGGGAATGTCTATCCATCAAAACACATTGCAATCAAGCGATCCACAGGTAAAATATAACCTCACCATTCATTGTTATGATGATATTACAATCTTTTCACCACTTCGCCTTAGATTATTGCGTGCCTGAAGCCAAGGCCCAAGAGTAACTCTTTGCACAGTTCTTTTTTATAATGCTGAATGCTCATAGAGCGGCTTGCATGTATCAACGCCAAAAAGTGGGCCCGAAGATGCATGACGAGGTGCTGTTGCGAGGGATTCCTTCAATCTTGAGCTCCGAGGACCTGGCCTGTGCAACTTGGAGGGAGGTCTGTAGGCATTCTTTGTGAAGCTGTGCTTGCTGCTCGAAGTCCGACCAGTTAACTTCGTAAGCTTGGACTCGTGGGCCTCGTTGAGTGCTCACAGCTTCCGAGCAGTAGCAGCATCAGCCTCAACTTCTCCAAAAGTTTGCCTCTAGGGGCACCCACCTCGGCAGCATCGCCATGACGGGGAACCATCTCTTGCTTCTTCGTAATGCTTAATATCCCCACCATTGGCGACCAGATTCTACATCGATGAAGCAAATCGGACGCGGCCGAGGGAATCGACAGGAATTCGTTCGTTTCCAGACTCCTCCAGTTGGCGGGGTGATCGATGTGGTTCAACACCGCCCCGGCCGATAGAGGAATCCGATTTTCTCTCTCCAATCCAGGTTATCGATTGCGTACGCAGTAACAGAGCTGTGATACTCCGCGTACGTGGTTCAGATACAGCTAAAAGGGGTTCGATCTTTTGTTCGAGGGAAGGCATATGGAACAGGGGCTTTAAAACGCTCTCACAACTCAAAAGTGTAATGCATCTACTAATAGAGAGGGCGGTGTGAAGCAGCCCTTGATTTAGTGACATCACGACTTTTACCCGACGCGTATGTATGTGCGCATGTGTGCATGCATGCATGCATGTGTGCGTGCGCCAAATATGTATATGTATGTGTATGCGGGTGTTCATCGCGTTTCCTTGGCCACCACGAAAACCTTCCCTTGCCTCTCTCTCTCTCTCTCTCTCTCTCTCTCTCTCTCTGCGCCTGCCTGCGCCCAAACCCTAATCCGCGACTCTCTCTGTCTCTGCTCCCATGGCGACCTTCGGTGATGCCCCCGCTGGAGATGTGAAATCAGGAGAGAAGATCTTCAAGACCAAGTGCTCCCAGTGTCATGTCGTCGAGAAAGGCGCTGGTCACAAGCAAGGTACCCTCCCTCCCCGCCTTCTTCCTCCTGCTTCCTTCTTTCTTTTTCCTCCTTGGGGCCATGGATCCTCTCTGTCTTTGTCTTTGTCTCCCCTGGGAATGCTTGCTCCTTTATCCTCTCTCGCGATAGATACTCTCCCAGCCCCTGCGTTTTCGTACTCCGTGTCCAATCTGAGGACTGGACAACATCCATCCTTCCATCCCCTTGGTGTCGTATATGTTTCGTGTCACATCGCTTCAATCAGCTTTTTTGATCTGAAGCTCGTCTGTATGGCGCATACATTCCTGTTGGCTAGATTCGTTAGATTTGCAGACCGCCTTCGGGCTCGACCCCAAAAAAATCTTCGGTTACCAAACTTCGAATGTTGTCCCGTGCTTAGACTCTGTGTTCGCATCTGTCGTAGAGATGTGTGGTTTCTTGGAGGTCTACGAACATGGGATGTTCATGTCTTCGTTATGTTTGGGGGCGGGTTTCTCGTGTATGTCTTGATTTTTCTCCCCTTCAAAGTGCACATCGTCCATCCATGGAGGATTAGGTTTTTTTTATCGTTGTATACAACAAAATGTTTGCTTCTCTGCGGGGTCATTTCTTGACTCTTCCATGCTTCATTTCACTTTCCATTCTCTGCTGCATTGCTGTTGTACGTGTCAATGCATTGCATTTGCAACCTTTTTCTGCGATAAGGGACCTCCTGTTTCTTGTTATTAATGCTGCATTGTAGAAATCGCCTGCTGGCTTGATCACGGAAATGCCACGTGTATGTTCTTTTTCTTCAAAAATGTATCAGTGTTCACGTCTGTTCGAGGCTTGCAACATAAGGATGCAAATCCAAATACTAGAGTTCTTCTAAACACATTAGAATAGTGACGGATGTAACCACTAATCTCGAAGAAGTATTAAAGATGGAAAGGACATCAGTAATTGCTATTATATATGAATTAATACTGCGTCAAAGGAAGTATGCTTTGGTGTTAATGTGGGCATGGAATTCATTTCCTAATTTCGGGGTTGAGGAAAAACTTCACGTTTATCATAGCTGGCAATAGTATCAATCTATATCTGCATCTCTCAGCTCTATCTTTTGACCATAACTTCTCAAATGAATTAAACCTTCTGCGTGTGCATCAATTTCGCGATATTATGTGACACTTGTGGTATATTATCTGCTCCTTTGTCTGTAGTACAATAACAGTTGGTTGAATATCTGGACAGCGCTTTAGGGATGATATGGTATGACGCTTGTGATAATGTAAGGATTTGTTGGTTGTATTTTAGGTCCCAACTTGAGTGGTCTGTTCGGAAGGCAGTCAGGAACTGCTGCAGGGTACTCATATTCTACCGCAAACAAGTCCAAAGCTGTAATATGGGGTGAAGATACACTGTATGAGTATTTACTGAACCCCAAGAAGGTGAGGTTTTGTCAAATGTTTTTTAGTTGTACTAAGTCATATTTTGTATTGTTTTTCTTGTTCTCTGTGAACCAGAGTTATATAAATTATTAGGACATGCATAAATGATGGGTGGGGAGTTACTTCTTATATATCTTGATTCTATTCCTTCAAGAAATTCTGTACATTATCATCACAACTTTCTTGAGAGGATGGATATCTGTAGAAATTGTGTTTGTCTTTTCTTGGTTCTTTGTCATTCTTATCATGCCATTCTTTATTAAACGCACCGTTAAGTGCGACATTGGTTTTTAGTCTTACCTTTACTGCAGTATCAATACAGGGAACCAGCTATGTTTATAGCTGTAAAGTTACATGATATTTTGTGTCATGTTTCTTTCTATCATGCTGCACTTCATTGAAGTGGTAGGTCTAGTGAAGCCTCACGTGTTTTCTTTATCATGCAGGAACCATTTTTCGTGTTTTATTATGTCGTTCTTTATTCTATAACACTGGTTTAAGTGCAACATTGAACTCTTGTTTTTTTGAACAAGTTTCCCTAGTTCTTCTTTTTCATGTCATTCTTTATTGGCATACACTCTTTGAAGTGCTATATTGTTTTGTTGTCATACCGCTACATGTTTTTATCAGACAATTTGTTAAGTAAACTTACATAATGCTTGTGTCTTGTGTGTTCATGCTCATTGAACCCAATGTAAGTCTTAAAGCTTAGAGTGAGATTACATGATGTTTTTTCTTGGCCCAGTTTTTCATTTTTTCATGCACAGGGTGATTGGTTGACTCTTTATTTACTATGGTGTTAAAGTGCTTGTTAAAGTAACCCAGTGTTGAGTGCTTCCTTGGTTCTTTTTAGAGCTGTTGGATTGCTATTACAGGCTACTGCTATTTGCATTTATTCAGGAGTTTTTGTCTGTGTGTTTGTTTTTACATCATGCTGCACCGCGCTGAACAGCAGGGTCATTGTTTAATGGGTTAGGTCTACAAATTAGAGTGGATCCATATTTTGTCCAATTCACTGCAATGCTTTTATATTCATTATCATCAGAGATTGCTAAACTATTGCAAGTCATTAATGTACTAAATACCAATTCTATGTTTTTGCTCTCTTTTTGCAGTATATTCCTGGAACAAAGATGGTATTCCCTGGTTTGAAGAAGCCCCAAGAAAGAGCAGATCTCATTGCATACCTCAAGGAATCCACTGCTGAATAAGGAAGACGATTGCGTTCATCTAACTCCTTTAATAATGACCAAGGAGCATTGAATTGAAATTACCCTTTAGCAGTATTTTTCTGATCCCTTTCAATAAACCAAAAATTGTTTGCACAATTTGTGCAGGTGCACATTACCACATTTTGTTGCGTGTTACGAATGAGGTCAGTGACCCTTTGAGCATAGACGTTTTTTTTTCTCCCTAAAACCAATTTTCTTTGAGAATATTTTCAATTGTTTGCTTCTAATATTGGTTAATATAATACAATCATTTTGTAGTGTTCTGTAATTTTTGAAAGCATGCAACAAATTCTGCTGTCCAGTGTGTAGAGCATTGATGTCTTTATATTGTATCATGTATGAACATATGATTTTTGTGGCCAGATGTTTTCTGATTAGAAGGATGCTTTTTTTTGTCTTGGTGTTTCTTTGTGCATTCGCGTATGTTCTTGCGGGGATATCATGTCCGAGTTTATGTTAAGCTTTGACTGTGTTTAGGGTTGGATGTGATATAACTAGTTTATTTGCATCAGTGACATTATTTAACTTCGTAGTTCTCTTGCTTTATCTCTTTTGTTCGTTTTGGAGGTCATAGGGCTATTCTTGAAAGCCTATTTGTAGCAAAGTGCCTTGTAATGATTGAGGTAAGTTATGGTGCTGAGCCAAGCAGCAATAAGAGGTCATGTTAGTCAATAATGAACTGTAGAGGTCATAGGGCTATTCTTGAAAGCTATTTTGTATAGCAAGTGCTTGAGCTCGTCTTGGATCATTGTAAGATGACCGTTGAGCAATAATCATGTTTAGTCAATATTGAATGATAGAAATGGATGAGATAGGATGTTTTCATTGTATATGTTGTGGAATACAATGAACCTTTGGAGTGTGGGTTGATTTAGATTCTTGTTGAGAAGTTACTGCAAATACATTATGCTTGATACTAAATTGAGGATATGAATTGGAAAAATAAAACAGCTTTAGTGGGAGAAATGACTAAGGGTTAATGTGCTAATCGGAGTGAGTGGATGGATTAGATCAAGGCATTAGAGCATCCTTTCAATTAAATGTAGGGCACTTTAAGCAGCAAAGGCATTGGAAATGTAACACAAACTTCTCTCTTCAATTAGAAAAGGGTATAGAGATTGTACCAATATTGAGATACGAACTTTACAACTATCTGTGCACATACCGAAGGTTCATAATACTTGAAACAACATGAAATAAATTGTGAAGTCTCACCCAAGGATCCATATTGTAAGACCCCTCCACTGGGAGTGAGATTAAGCTTTAAGCTAGACCATCTTAATCCAATTTGTGTGTGTTTTATAGAACTAAAGGTGAACGGTGGACCTTCTTTTTGTTGTAAAATGTGTCATTCCTAAAGGTGAACGGTAGAACTTTATAGATACACCCAAATAGAGATAGATGGAGAGATAGATTATGTTAATATTGTTGTTAATGATCTCTCATGAATACACTCACTCTCTAACCCTTCTCCTAATAAATACTACTAGTGTATATATATATATTAATAGAAGAACTATTTTGGTATGAGCCCATCTCAAGCCTTTACTCCAGTAATATGAAGGCATGAGAGCTTTGCATAGCTTAAGAGCCCATGCCAAAAATAAGGGGTAGTGTTCCACGTTAGAAATAGAGGGCATGGAAGGGAGGAGTAGGGTGCGGGTCATGGCCCAATTAGTTTTATAATATTCTCCCTTGGGTGAATATCGCATTATACATATGTCTCGTTAAAACTCCAAAAAAATCCAATGGGAAAACAGGATAAGAGAAAGAGTACAAGGTACACGCTATTTATTATATTGTATTGTTCTCTCATTAAAAAGAATGTGAGAAACTTTAAGGAAAACTCAGTAAGGAAAAAAGATTATAACCACGGGCTAATCTACAAGATAACTTTGTCACTCGTCGGGAAATAAGAGGATAATATTATTGACTTTGAAGATCAATATTAATGGGACAATATCAGGGTAGTGCTCCCCCTGATTTTTATACATCTCCACATCTTTTTCATGCCAATAATTTGCACAAGCTTTTGAAAAATGTTAGTTGATAAAAACTTTATAAATAAATTTGTAAGATTTTCACTAGTCTTGGTGAGAGTTATCATAATTTTTTCTTTTTTTTGCAAATTCATGCATATAAAAGAATTTAGGTGATATATGCTTTATGAGACTTACTTTGCACGCCCCGTTTGTATTTGTGCAACAGAAGTGGAATTATCGTTGTAAATGATAGTTGGTGTATGAGTAATATTTAACATATATATATTTTGTACATGGTTAAGAATGAAAAGACATTCTTAACCATACACATTCTTTAGGTATTTCAAATAGTGCTATAATCTCTGAGTGTTTGGTTGATATTGCTACTATTTTCTATTTTGCCGATTTCTAGGAGATAGCTATACAACCACAAAGAAACACATTCCCAGTCTGTGACAATGCTTTGTGAGGGTCTAACAGATATTGAACATTTGCATATCCCACTATAGTTAGGTCTTGATTTTTCTTAAAGAATAAACCAAGAGCCCGAGTAGCACATAAATAACAAAAGATTTGTTTAATGCCTGTTCAATGCTTTTTGGTAGGAGTTGAACTAAATCTTGATTGGAGGTTAACAACAAAAGTAATATCAGGTCTAGTACCATTCGTAAAATACATTAATGCTCCTATGGTGCTAAATATGGACATTCATGTCCCAATAATTTTTCATAATCTTACCGTGGTCTATTCTTTACAAGAAGCGATCTTATTAACATGGGAATTCTAGTTTGATAGGAATCCTTTATATTAAACTTCTCTAATATCTTTTTAATATATACAAATTGGTTTAATAATATTCTTTCAAAAGTATGTTCAAGCTGCAAACCTATACAATATTTTGTTTTACTTGATTCTTTAATTTTGAACCACTTTTTTAGGTAAGACGTAACTTCATTTTTGTCCTTAGTATTCTCGATGATATTCAGATCATCTACATATACAGAAATAATGTCAAAACTTTGTTCTAATTTTCTAATGAATACGCAAGGACAATCATCATTCTTTTGATGAATTCTTTTCTAGCTAGGAATTCACTTAACTTGTTGTACCACATTCTACCAGATTGTTTTAACCGATATAATGAATGATTTTTGCAATTCAACACTATATATGTTGTGTTTAGTTTCTTCTAGAACTTGAATTCTTTTAGGGACTTTCATATAAATTTCAGAATCTAATGACCCATATAAATATAAAGTTTACTATCATTGATATCAAATACTAGAATAAATTCCATCCATTATGGGTGAATATGTTTCATCGAAATCGATGTTAGGTCTCTGCGTAAACCCGTGTGCTACTAACCTCGCTTTATATTGAACCACCTAGTTGTTCTCATCTCGTTTTCGGACAAACACCTATTTATATCCTACAAGGAATATCCCTTCAGGGGTACAATCTATAGGGCCAAATACTTTTCTTTTTATTAAGCGAGGTTAACTATGTCATTATTGCTTCTTTTCATTTGATCTAAGTTTAAACGTTGTTTGCATTCTGCCATGGACTTTTGTTATGGATCTAGAGCAATGATTATTGCGATTTTCTCGAAAAAGTATATGTCGACAATAATAGTCTCTCTGTTGTATTGTTCATTAGTATCCACATAATTGGTAGATATTTATTCAATTCTTTCACTTTCCTGATCTTCATTATTTCCCACAATGTAATGTTAGGAATTTCTGGTATCCCAGTATTAGTAAAAATTCTGCGCGCATTCTCACTAGGTTGTTCATGAACTCCTATACCCTCTCCGGTGCATTGACAGTAGCTATATGGGACTTCATGATCCCTTTCTGATTAGTGAAGGTTTTTTGTAGGTTATTTGTAATTGTTTGCAAAATTATCAATTATATTATGAATTTCCTGATCAGTTTCTTTTGTAGGTCGATCTAATCGTAGGAAGTCTTTGGTTTCCCACTCAATTTCTTATCATTTGACACCTTTTAGGTATTTTCCTCCCCCTAATGCTGAGAAATGTTCTTGATTAAATATAATATCAACATAGCAAGCTGTATGAAGGTTGCTTGTCAATGGTTCTAAATATTTAATTATAGATGAAGATTCAAAACCTACATAGATTCCCAATTTTCTATGAGGTCCTATTGACAGACATCGAGGTGATAGTATTGGGATGTATACAACACATCCAAACTTGAACAGATGGGAAATATTTGGTTCTTGTCCACATAAGAGTTGTATATGGGATATAACTATCATGAGTACTAGTACAAAAGGCTTATGTGCGAAATCGAACCTATCTTATCCATAATACTACCTTACTTCAATCGATAAGTATTATATTTTAGTATTTGATTATATATTAAAGAATTACCATATTAACGTTAAAAACAACTTGCGACGTCAGTTAATATCGCAGGTGGTCTGAGCCACTACGTGGCATTCATGCATGCAAGCCACGTGGCGAGCATGCATGAGGCCAGAAACAGTATAAATACTGAGCTGGTCTCAGTATTGAACCATTCCGGTTTAACGCCAGTTTTCGGCACCTTGCACTCTAAGTCTCCTGGTAATACAAATATTGTTTTCTTGTTCTTATCTGGTTTTTTCTGGTTGTGTTCGTGTCACCCAAGTCAATCATTGTCGACGAGCTCCGGCCGTGACAGTTTGAACCGGAATTTCCACCGTTTTTTTTTTCAAGTTTCTTATCCAAGTGTTAGTATCACAATGGAGATTGTTAGCAAGCAAGAGTATAACCGTATTCTATCAGAGCTCGACCTGCTAATGACAAAATTTGTCGCATTAGAACAAGAGAATCAAAAACTTCTTGGAGATTTAAAACCAGTGAGTGTTGAGAAGGCACAACAACATGAAGAGCTATCTAAATAAGTGCAACAACTTGAATTAGTTGTATTATCTCTTCGACAACAAGGTTCGACGTCTCACAGTTCAATTAAAAAGCCAAAGATTAGTTTACCAGTAAAGTTTGATGGTACACGCTCACAATTCCGAGGTTTCTTAAACCAGGTGCATTTAGTTATTAATATGCATCCCAACAGATATCCGAGTGATATTGCGAGTAGGGCTTGTTGGAACATTGACGGGAACTGCCCTAGCATGGTTTGCACCATTACTAGAGAAGAAATCCCCAGTCTTGGAGAACTTTGAAACCTT
>JBBBWG010019934.1:0-13669 GCA_037176905.1 Azolla pinnata
TCAACATCTAAGATATTTCCTATCATCATCATCTCTCTCTCTCTCTCTCTCTCTCCTCCTGACAGAATCCTGACAGTTCTATTATCTTCATCGCTCCCTCTGGCCGCGAGAGATAATCCGTCACCGCATGCATGTTGGGCACCGTGTCGGTGGACTATATCGAACTCGTACTCCTGTAAGAGCCGAGTCCACCGAGATAGCTTGACCGTCAGCGACGCTTTGGACACCAAGTACACTAGCGCCGAATGATCTATGTGGAAGGTGAACCGCTTCCCCAGCAGATAATGACGAAACTTCGTCACACTGTACATCATTCCGAGAGCCTCCCGCTCCGTTGTCGAATAATTCCGTTTTGCCTTTGATAGCCTTCGGCTAGCGTAGTACATGGTCGGAACCAGTTCTTTTCGTATTTCTAAATTAGTACGCTGCCGATTGCGATGTTTGATGCGTCCACAAATACGTGGAACTCCCCGTTCCCAATCCGGAGGTTGTACCACTTGAGCGCGTGTGAGCAAGAGTTTCAAAGCTGCAAAAGCCTTTTCTTCCTCCTCAGTCCACGTGAACGGTTCCCTATGAACCGCAGCGTGAAGGGGCGTGGCAAAATCCGCCAAAAGGTGAATCATCCGACTATGCCACCGAATCTCCCCCAAGAATCGACTGAGAGCCTTGGCGTTGTGCGGCGTTGGAGCTTCCAAGATCGCTTTGACCTTGTCGGGGTCCATTGCAATTCCATCCTTGCTCACAATGTGTCCTAGCAGCATCCCACTGGTTACTGCAAAGGCACATTTTGCCGGATTTAGGCTCAATCTCGCTTCCCGACACTTCTTCAGGCATAGCTCAACATGTTGCAAGTGCGCCTTACGCATTCCGAAGACTGTGAAGTCGTCTGGGAACACTTGAATAAATCCAGGGATAAATTCCTCGAATATCTCCATGATAATCCGCTGTAAGGTAGCTGGGGCCATCTTTAGTCCGAACATCATGACGACTGCCACACAGACGCCCCCATTTTGTGATGAATGCGGTTTTCTCCTGATCCTCTTCAGCCATCCGAATCTGATTATACTGAGTAAATCCGTCCAGAAAGTTGTACATCTCGTGCCCAGCTATCGTGTTGAGTACACCATTTGTAAAAGCTAGGGGAAAAGCGTCGGTGATGGTTGCTGCGTTTAATTTTCGATAATCGACGCAGACCCGCAGGTTGTCATTTTTCTTCGGCACCACCACGATCGGGCTTAACCATGTTGCCCTTTTTACTGGCCTTATAAAGCCAACCCGAAGGAGGTTGTCAATCTCCTCTTTGACTCTCGCTGCATAGTTCGGGTTCAGCCGATACCGCCGTTGCTGTACAGGAATTGCATCCTTGGCCAGGTTTATCTTGTGATGATAAAACTCTGGGTTGAGCCCCTTCATGTCCTCATATGCCCAGACAAATACATCCTTGTATACCCTGAGAACATTGGTCGACTGTTCTAGGCATGCAGCGGTACCTCCTGGAGCTAGTCATAGTTCATGTCCGAAATGTCTATGACCTCGCAATATATAGAGACGAGGTAATCAAACAGATCATATTTGCATTCCACACTTGATACCCCATGCCTGAGCACTATATAATGAGATTGGTTTGGCTTCATTGAACCATACATGCACATATTGTGAACCGTCGGAGCAGCCACAAGAGCTACTCAGGTAGGCCAGGAAGTAGCTAGCTTACCACCACGATTAGATTGTGGGCAGCCTCGGAACTGTCACAATGTTGAGTGAAGGGCAGCCATGGCACGAGGGGCATCAGAATCTAGTGCTCGACATGTCACTTCACGTGCGAGCTAGATTCCTTCACATGGTGAGGTGAGATGGGGTAGCGGAGGTGCTTTGATTTTCAGGGTGTAGTTTGTAAGTAACTCGATAATTCACAATTGTTCTCTTTATATAATTAATTTGTGTTATATATAACCTAAACTAGTTGAAAATTTTCTTTTTGTGTTGATGGGTGTTGTTGGTCGCTGGCCGTATCCTCATCGGGTACATTCATGACATGAGACATGGATGTATTTAGAAGTTTCGGCTTGATGATGGATGACTGACTGATTCTTGGTTTGGGGATATAGCTTGAGTTGCTAGGCACTAGTGCTGATTTGGAGGTAGGTGATGGTGTAGCGAGTCCTCAAGAGCTCAAGCAAAACCCAGAGCTAAGTGACGCTTCATCACTTGTGGACATTGAGGCGACACACACCGATCCTACCTTTGGTAATTTGTCAATAGGGTTAGATTTTTACGACAATAATAACCCTAGTGAGTTTTTTCGTCTCTGTAGACATTTTTGGGTTTCCTGTACAAACTCTAGTTGAGTTGTATTTTCAGTGACAACAACCATTTTTATGATTCTAATAAATTGCAAGATTTGATTTTAGTTCTATAATTTTATTAGTTAAAAATTTGAGTCAAAATCTTTAGTTAATTGCCACAAAATATTGTAGTTAACATGCAGTAAAATAACGATAAACAATAGGAAAGCTCCCACCAACGAGCAGTAAACGACCAGCAAGTATCCAAATACATATTAGTAAATGTGTAGTAAATTTGCAGCAAAGACGTAGTAAATAAGCAATAAAATGTCTAGCAAACAAGTAGTAAAGTAGCAATAAAAATGTAGCAAAATTTGCAGTAAATAAACATCAACTTTACAATAAAGCTAGCATCAAATTTGCAGTAAATAAGTGCCAAGTTTGCAGTAGCACTCACGTTAAATTAATAGTAAATCTTGTGTTAAATTTGAAATAAATCTTGCATCACATTAGCAGTAAAACTCACTCACATTTGTAGTAAAGCGTGTCAAATTTGGAGTAAGACTCGCGTCAAATGTATAGTAAACCTCATGTCATAGATTTGCAGAAATTCTCGTGTTTACAATGTCGAAACAAATGCGTCAACTTTGTAGTGAAGCTCGCGTCAAAGTTAAACACGCAGTAAATAGTGCATCAATCTAGCACTAAACTTTGCATTAAACTGGCGATAAATCTTGCGCCAAATGTGCGATAAAGTGGCATCATCTATGTGTCAAAAATGCGATAAACATCGCAGTAGATATGTAGTAAAACTCGCGTTAGGATCGCAGTAAATCAAGCTTTAAACAAGAAGTAAAACTCATGTCAAAAGTGCAGCAAATTTGCGGTAAAATGTCCAGCAAATTCGTGGTAAAATGTCTACTAAATTTGCGGTAAAACAAGCGTCAATGAGTGTGTTAAAATTCGCCATAAATTTGTGGTAAATAGCACGTTAAAAATCATAGCAAAGTTCATAGTAAAGGCGCAACAAATGTTTTATGTCCTTCACAACGAATTTTTCTGTGATTTTTAATAAACTTTTACTGAAGAAATCTCGTAGTCAAATAATGCACGGCAAACTCGCCAATACCTTGTAGTAGTAGATATAAGAATATCTAATCTTTTTGAGTCCTAAAATGATATAAAGAATTAACGATATTGACAGTGAAATAGGCAAGTGTGAAACTTTCATATAATTTGGAGCCTCCTCATCTTTCTGCTCATCATTTCATTTTCCTTTAAACAAATTTTCTTTTCGTATTAATATCGAGATCTAATGTTTCTCAACATAAATACTTCTCGCAAAGTAAATTCTTTGATAATTGAGATGTATCATATAAAGCAAGTATTTTCCTCGGAACATGGAAAAGCCTTTAAAATAATTAATACCTCCCTAATATTTTCGAATACTTCTCCTAACACAATGAAGTCTGTCAATAAGACTTAATATCAATATAAAAGGATATATATTGTTTATCTTACTTAAAAGTAAAATATAACCAACTACCAAAATTACTTGTTAGCAATGAGAAAGAACAAACAAGTTAGATGTGCACAAACTCAAGCATGACCGAATTTGAACTCATAGAATGACAGTAGGTTCAAATAATGACAATAGGTTCAAATAAGGGAAAGGAGAAAGTTAGATGGGGGTCTCGGGCATGTTAACATTTCTATCTCACTCATGATCACATAAATATCCACCCCACCATTAAACTAAGCCACACATGCCTATAATTGTTTCACAATAGACACGCTTGTTGTATATGATCGGTGGTCATTGTTAAACACATGACCAAAACAATTAGCCGTGTCTTAGTGGATGCATAGTAGACATGTTTTGATGTAGGCTTTTCTATTTTATGATCATATAGATACTAATAACTTTTGTCAATGTATCCAAGTTTTCTTAAAACATTTTGCCAACATATCTAGATTATCTATATTCTCTAGCTTATTATTATAGGAGAGTTTGATGATCAAGCACCTATTAAACTCCATGGCAAGAGAATCTTTAGGACTATTTAATGGGTACAAAGATTCTCTTGCCATAAGACAATGTTAGCATTGTGTCGGGAAGATGAGCAATGCTTGCTTATTTGAGTCAGACATTTGACATTGTTGAGGGGTCCATGTCATATATCTAACCAACATTGTAGAAAAGCATTTCAAATATGTGATTTTAAAAGCTTTCACTAATGCATTATAAATGCAACTTTGGGTCCTTCCTAAGAATCAAGAGGCAAGATGTCAAGGAATGTTTGGGCCTCATTAACTTAAATAATTGATACTAGATATTATGAATCTATAACATGTGTAAGTATTCCCAGCTACTTGACAAAGATATTTGATTTACACAAAATCGCCAATAAAATGTGTAAATTTTATTTAAATTTATCGTCCTTATACTTATGTTAACATCACACATATGATGATGTATCTACAATATTTGTTCACTATTGAGGTAAATCCACATTAGAAGACATTACCAATCTTAAGATGGATCTCTACACATTAGATGAGAGTACAAATGCTTGAAATTATAAATGTACAATGCTCACAAATGTCGACACAAGCAAAGTGTACTAAATAGTTGACTTAATATAGAATTAGAATATATCAAGTTCTCTCTCTACTTAGTATTGTTAACAATTGTTTAGCAATGAGTCATTACCGCCATCACCATGGTCTTCAGTATGGGATGAATTTTGACCATTGTTTAGTGATGTGGTAAATTTATATTTTTTAATGATAGAAAATACATATATTGTATATTACTGAATAGTGCACATATATTTGTTAACCACACTCAACTTGATTGAGCAGTCAGTCCATGCATACATATATACATATCTAGATAAATATGCATGTATGTATACATGTATGCATATATGTTTGTCATGTTGCATGCAAATAGGCTGGTAATGTTCCATGTATGCATGCATATACAGATGAATATACATACAAAAATGATATTCTATATCCATGATACTATAATCTTATATGTCATTCCAATAAGTATGAATTGAATTTGTAATTGTGTCAACATAGCGTCCATTGTGCATCAATCTAGCGTCAAAAGTAATACTAGTCGCGTCAACAACATGTAAAATTTGCAGCAAAATATCTGTAGTTGGGTTGTTGATTGTGCCTCAAACAATTGGTACTCCAATTTCTTTTCCATCAAACTCATGGCAAACATGCGTCAAACTTGTTCAAATTGTTTGCTTACTATCTAAGGAAACCACGCTTTTGCGCGGCTAACGAAATAATCCAATTAGATAATCGTATTCAATCAATCAAAATGGATAATTCCAAAAACTTTTCCTCGAAAGTAATCAAAGATTATTGTATGGCATTGGGAATTAAAGCAAAACATTAGGTACCATATGTCAACACTCAAAATGGTCTCGCAAAATTAGTAATTAAGACGATAAAGCTTCTCGCTAGGCCATTGCTATTAAATAGCAATTTACCAACTACATGTTGGGGACATGTTGTCTTGCATGTTGCAGTATTACTTCAGATCAGACCTACTGCATATAAGTTTTTATCCCCTATACAACTTTTATGTGGACAAGAACCAAATATTTTCAATCTATAAACATTTGTATGTGTTGGATACATCCCAATACCATCACCTCAGCATACGTCAATCAGACCTCATAGAAAATTGGGAATCTATGTAGGTTTTGAATCTCCATATATAATTAAATATTTGGAACCGTTGACAAGCGACTTTCATACGGCTCGCTACACTAATAGTATATTTAATTAAGAAAATTTCTTGGCATTGGGGGGAGGAAAGTACTTGAAAAAGGTTGAATGCCGAGAAATTGAGTGGGAAACTAAAGACTTCCTACACTTAGATCCACATACAAAAGAATCTGATCAAGATATTCATAATAAATTTTATTTGCAAAGAATTGCAAACAACCTACCAGAAGCCTTTACTAATAAGAAAGGGATAATGAAGTGTCATATACTTTCTTTAAATGCATCAGAAATGGTAGAAATACCTCATAACAAAGAGGAACTGGTCTTCAAATTAATTTCTACCCAAACCCCAACTCTTAGAAAGAGGGGGAGGCCACCGGTTACAGATACCCAAACTAAAGTTTCTAGGAGATGTCCAATGAAACTGAACATTGGGCTAAATACATAAGCATCACAAAATAGTGAAGGAATTCAAGAAGAACCTAGTGAGAATGTGTGCGCAATTGTTATTCATACTGGGATACCGAAATTTCTTGACATAAACATTGTGGGAAATGATGAAGATCACGAAAGTGAAATAATTGAGGAAATATCCACTAATTATGAGGATACAAGTGAAACATATAATAGAGAGACTATTATTGTCGACATATACTTTGCTGAAAAGATCGCGAAGATCATTCATCTAGATCTAGAACCAAAGTCCATGGCAGAATGCAAAAAACGTTCAGACTAGATCAAATTGAAAGAAGCAATAAATGCAGAGTTAACCTCGCTTAATAAAGGAAAAGTACTTGGTCCTATAGGCCATATCCCTAAAGGGATATTCCCTGTTCGATATAAAGTGAGGGTAATAGCTCAAGGGTTTACGTAGAGACCTGGGATTGATTTCGATGAAACACATTCACATGTAATGGATGGAATTACGTTTTGGTATTTGATATCAATGGTAGTGATTTAAATTAAGAAATGCAATTGATGGAAGTGGTGATTGCATATTTATATGGTTCATTAAATTCTGAAGTCTATATGAAAGTCTCAGAAGGAATTAGAGTTCCAAAAGAA
Organism: Azolla pinnata; assembly: GCA_037176905.1. Classification (NCBI taxonomy): domain Eukaryota; kingdom Viridiplantae; phylum Streptophyta; class Polypodiopsida; order Salviniales; family Salviniaceae; genus Azolla; species Azolla pinnata. The sequence goes on from JBBBWG010019934.1 coordinate 7,107, forward strand.
ACAAACCACAACATATATAGTGTTAAATTGCAAATTTCATTATATGGTTTAAAACAATTTGGTAGAATGTCGTACACCAGGCTAAGTGAATTCCTAGAAAGAAAAGGATTCATCAAGAATGATGATTGTCCTCGTGTATTCATTACAAAATCAGAACGGGTTTTTTGCATTATTTTTGTATAGGTAGATAATCTGAATATCATCTGGAATACTAAGAACATAAAGGAAGCTAGTTCCTACCTAAAGACAACATTCCAAAATAAAAGAATTAGGTAAGACAAAATATTATATAGGCTTGTAGCTTGAACATACTCCTGAAGGTATATTATTACACAAGTCTCCATATATTAAGAAGATATTGGAGAAAATTTAATATAAACGATTCATATCCAACTAGAAATCCCATGGTAGTAAGATCTCTAGTTGTAGATTAGAATTATTCATTTAGACCACGGAAAGATAATGAAAAATTATTAGGACCTGAATATTGTCCATATTAAAGTGGCATAGGAGCATTAATGTACCTTTCAAATGGTATTAGACCTGATATTGCTTTTGCTTTCAACCTCCTAGCAAGATTCAGTCCAGCTCCTACTAAAAGGCATTGGACTGGCGTCAAATAAATCTTTCGTTATTTATGTAGTACTCAAGATCTGGGTTTATTCTTTAAGAAAAATCAAGACATAACCATAATGGGATATGCAAATGCTAGATATCTATCAGACCCTCACAAAGCATTGTCATAGACTGGGTATGCGTTTCTTTGTGTTGGTACGACCATCTCATGGAAATCAGCAAAGCAGACGATGGTGGCAACATCAACTAACCTCTCAGAGGTTATAGTTTTAATTGAAGCAATTAAAGAATGTGTATGCTTGAGAAGAGTTATACACCATGTATAGAATACATGTGGGCTGAATATGACTTCTACACTGACCATCATTTATGAAGATAATTTCACTTGTGTTGCACAAATACAAACAGGATATGTGAAAACAAGTCTTATGTCGAAACACATATCACTTCTTCTAGATGCATGAAGTGCAAAAAAAAGAAGAAATTATGATAACTCTCACCAAGACTAGTGAAAATCTTGCCAACTAGCATTTTTGAAAACCTTGTCCAAGGTATTGGCATGAGAAAGATGAGGGATGTGCACAAATTAGGGGGAGAACTACCCTGACATTGTCTCAAAGCTTGGCAGAGTTATCTTGTAGATTAACTTGTAGTTGTACTCTTTCTCCTTAGTGAGTTTTCCTTGAAGTTTCTCATGTTCGGGTTTTAACGAGATAACAATACAATATAAGTAACGTATATTATGTACTCTTTCACCTATCATTTTTTCCCATTGGGTTTTTGGAAGGATTTTTAATGAGGCATACGTATAACACGGTATTCGCCCAAGGGGGAGTATTATGAAACTGAGTGGGTCGTGTCACTCCTCCCTTCCTGCACGCCTTCTATTTCTGGCATGTAACTTTCCTGCCCTTAAATCTGAAAAGAACTCTCTTGAAGCTTCTCAAGAACCCAAAGCTCTCATCCCTCCTATTTCAGGAGTGGGGACTAGAGGTGGGCTCATACCAAAATAGCTTCTTTCTATGAGTATATATATATACACCAGTAGTTAAGGAGAAGAGTTAGACAGTGTTAGCCATTCAGATGAAGAACTAAGACTAGGTTGTGGTTGAATACGAATGTTAGTACGATCATACTACTACGATAGTACGATCGTAAGGTTACGACAAGTACGATCGTAAACTCCGACACTTACTCACAACATAGAAGACAAGAAAGACAGAATCGACACAAGACGATGGACACGAATCGTTGTATTGCTTACTATTTTCCGGACTCCTTTACATCTAAGGCCCATGGGTTTACAAACACACTTGGTACCCTTTCGGATCTTCAAGTCATCTTATTACCTCGCGTCGGTTCGGATCTCCCTTCGTATATTTTCCAATTTTCCGACTAAGTATTATTTTTCGTAATTTCCGTGGTAACCTTTCGGATCTTCAAGTCATCTTATTACCTCGCGTCGGTTCGGATCTCCCTTCGTATATTTTCCAATTTTCCAACTAAGTATTATTTTTCGTAATTTCCGTAATATTATGAATTTACTACTTACGTCGTACTTTCGTAATATTCCGGCCAACACTATGACACGCCCGTGGGACACTGTTCCACACGTCGAACCCATAGTTCCAAAAAATAAAAATACAAATACAATATCATACAATGTGATACAAGGCAAGGGTTTAATCTTCATTCAACACATGTAGGATCGATGGTTCGGCAACATTGTCGCCGGAGCTCCTGTCTCTGGCGCCGCTGGTACGACTGGCTCTGCTACGGCTTCCATCTCCACGCGCATTGCCCGAACATTCTCCTCATGTTGTTCCAACAACTTCGTAATCTCCTCATGATGTGTGAGGGCTATCCACATGAAGTTGGTTGTTAGATTCTTCTGTACTGCTTCGCAGTTGGCCTTATCCAGCTTCCAAAATCCCAGTCCGCGAAGTTCCCCGTTGGCCTTGTCTGTGTGAAGTACTTGCAATTCCGCCGCCTGTTCAGACCAGCTCTGTAATGCCGTAGCCGTAGCGACCTGGATCTCGACTTTCGTCTTCTCCCTGAATTTGTCGACAATCCTTTTGAGATTGGATTGAGCAAGGTATTGTTTCTTCCCAAGCTCGTCCCGTAGTCGGTCGACTTCCTTTTGACGTTCATTGCTGATACTCCTAGCCGTTCGTACATCCTTCTTTGTCACCATCAGTTCCATCTTCAAGGGTCCTAATTCGTCTTGGAACTGTCGGGCACGTCGTACTGCGCCGTCTTTTTCTTCTTTAAGCTTCGCAGCTTCCGCGGTCAAACTCGCAATTCCCTGTTTTAATCGGCCGTTTCTTAGAACGTACTTTTGACATCCGCCGTAAGCCGAGTTTGGATCCGCTTCCACTCCGCACTTTTCCGTTTTTGCTCCTCTTGAAGAATTTGGAAAGCATCGGACATTTTCCGTGCTTCATTCCTTGCCTCCGCCGCATCTTCCTTTGCCACGCCAAGTCCTCATTTAAACGACTTGACGTCCGCTTGGGCTTCCTTGACCTGTATGCGAAGTTGTTCGGCATCGGTACGTGCTCTTCGTTCCTCCTCGAGCTCCGCCCGTACCTTTGCCAACTCCGCATCCTTGGCTTCAATCGCCTGCCGGAGCGCTACTTGCTCTTTCTTAGCTTCCGTAAGAGCCGCGACTTTCCATTTGAGGGCCTCCTCATAGTTGACGAGACGCCTTTTCCATACTTGTACGTCGCGTTCCGATGTCGCCAAACTCTGAGCTTCAATCCTTTCGCTTCATTCGCACACTCTCTTCATCGTCTTTTCCAGCATCATTAGGATTTCGTTCGCGTCTTCGCGCGTCGAACGAACCTGTGTCTCTGCTTTTACTCCGCTAGCTGCTACGGCCGTAGCCGCCGTACTCACGGGTGACGATGGTTGGCTGACCAGAACAGTGTCCCGTTCGGTTTCTTCCTGCCCTTGTGCGTTGGCGTCGACTACCTCGGTCGCCTCAAGCGTCGGTGCGCCAACCGTCTCCATGATTGGTCCTTCGCCGTCGGTCGGTGGCCGCACCGCATCCGTACTCTGTACGGGTTTGACGATTCGGTCGTCCTGTACACTCGCCACCTTCGTAGCCAAAACTGCGCCGTACTCCACGCTACGTTCAGTCGTCGCCAAAATTTCGGCCGTACTTCCCAGCCTTCCTTCCTTGTCTACGGCTCCTGCGGTTGGTGCGGAGCCTGTCGTTTTGAGCCTGATGACCAACCGACCCACAGATTCTTGTGTCGCCGATTTCTTTCTCTTCCTTTTCCGTTTCTCCATCGGCGATTTCCTCGGGGGTTCGGGAACAACTGGCTCTATCTCCTCGTCGTCCTCGAAGGTGATGATTTCCACCTCCGAATCTTGCCCTGCCGCCCCTTCTCCAACCTACGGCGTGTCGGCATCCCAGACTTGGGGTGCGATTGGGATCCGTTCTCCGAGATTCCACGTCGGAATTTGGATCTCTGTTACTTCTGCTTCTACCGCCGCCGTGGTTGCTGCCGATTCCGGGTCTGGTATGACAGGGAGCTCGGGCTCTACCTCTGCCTTTGCCATTGGCTCTACCTCTACCTCTAGCTCGGCCTGTCACATAGTTGTGGAATCTGATGCTGGTGCCTCCGGCTCGACTCCTACGATCGGCACGACGCGCACCGTGGTTCGTCGCGGGGGTCCAGTGGCGCCGTTTCCTCTCCCCTTGACGCCGGTCGCCGCAGCCGCCTCCCTAACCTCCACGGCTGCTCCTCGACGGGTGCTACTTCCGGAATGTGTTCCGGCGCGGGTAATGACCCCGATGTCCCGATGTCCCAGATCGGTCCTGGTGCGGGCATCTCCGGCCCTTTGCCCTTGGCGAGATCGCGGCACCGACTCCTGGGTCGTTCCTTTCCCCGCGGTGGCGGGTATAGCATGCCAAGCCAATATGCCAGACCGGGGGCACAGCTCTTCCGAGTTGCCGTGACTTCTCGGATCAGGGGCATCCGATGTGATCGTGGCCCAATCGAGAGTCATCTTCTCCCATCCGGCAATGATGATGCCGCCGCAGATCTTCGTTACCACGTAGAGGCTCTACTGCACCAGCATCCATTGCATGCAAAAGCTGGCATACTCCTTGAACGCCACGCTCCGCTTGCCCGTGATACGATTTCGCCGTCGGCGAATACTCGCCGAAATACTCCGTGAGGGTCGAGTCGTCGTACCTCTCGACCCGCTTCTCTCCGCCTTTCTCCAAATCGAGGAAGTCCCAGATAGCCTTTGGGGACATCTCGTCGACGTCCGCCCGCTCTAAGGCTTCCTCCAAGTTTGCCCATGGCGTCGCCTGGCCGACGCGCAAATAGCCGCCTAGGCCGTGTTGGTTGAGGTGCGCCACCAGTCGGGAAAATATCTGTTTGGTTGGCCTCATTGTCTCGATCGCAAGTGCTCAATTCCGTCGCAGAAATAATAATAGGAATAACCCAGTTTGCCGACAAAGCGGTATTTATAGGTTGGGCTCGGCGGTTTAATTTTCAAAAAAAAAAAACCGTACTATTGCGATTAATAGGGTGTGCCGCCCGTTCTTTGCTAATTAAGTGCGATGGCACGAAAAGTAATAATAGATTTCCGCCGGTCACGTCGCTTTTGCGTTCCATAACAAGTAATGATTAGTTTTCTCGTCAGTTCTTCGAAAAGCAACTGAGAAAAAGCTGGTTTTAACACGTGTTGTTGTCACACATGCGACCGATATTCCTATTAATTGCAGTACGAGGCTCTTAATTGCATCGAATCCCGACGATTCTGCCGACCAAATTTGGCGAAAATCCACTGATCCGGATCTTTACGAGCTCGACTCAAGTTCTTCTGAGTCGTCGTATCTACTGTCTCTTAGCCTGATACGATCGCGTCGCCACTTCCGTCAGCTCACGGAAGTCATACTACGACGGGTCCTCCGTCATACTTACTGTCTATTTAGCCTAGTACGACCTCGTCGGCTCCCCGCCGTAAAGGTACGACTGCTTTAATTCCTGTTCGCGGCCGAGACTTCTTTCGAAGCCTCGCCCAAACCGTCCTTCGGAAGAAATGGGTTGGCGGCAACTTTCCGTAGTACGGTTTTAGGCGAAATCCGTTCGCCCATTGGGATAGTACTTCTCCCGAAAGAGTGCCCAACTGGTGTTGCGTGAGGATCTGATCTTCTCTTTGTTGAACATACCTCTCGACACCTCCACCATACTGCTAGGAGGTAGTGCTTTGTTCTGCCTAGCTTCAGATCTGGGTTGGTCAATGGTGGCGGCAAAGACACAAGAGAGAGAGAGAGAGATAGGCACAAACTAGCACCGCTATTATCTGGAGTTAGAGCAACCAACTTTGGACGACCATACAAGCTTGGTATTTATACCCCCAAGCTAGGGCACCAGCCTTTATGGCATATTACAAATGTGGCCCGTCCACTTATGGATAGTGTGAACACGGCCATTAGATACCCGCATTCGACACTCCCTCGTAATGGGCGTGTTCCAAAAATCCGTAAAAAGAAAAAAAGAAAATATACAAGTTTTACAAATTTACAAAGGGGCTGATATACTGCGGAATAGTACGATCGGAGTAATACGAATGATCGTAGTAGTACGATAAAGTCAAGAGTACGAATAATCGTAGTAGTACCATCGAGCCAAAAATAAGAATGATAGTAGTGGTACGATTATTTACGCAGTTCGTCCGGAATCAACTCCACGCCCATCCGATCGCTGAAGGACCGAAATCGGCCGTCGAAAGACTCTTGGTCATCGCTTCCGTAACATTGTCAGTCGTAGAGACCTTCTCTAGACTGAGCATCTCCTTAGTTGCGCAATCCCGAACGAAGTGGTACCGAACCTCGATATGCTTAGAAGCATTGTGATGTACCAGATTCTTCGCTAAAGCGACGGCTCCCCGGCTGTCGCTGAGTACGGTCGGAATCCATTTCGAATTAACTTGTCAAAATGTACGAGCTAGTCGTCCGAGCCAAAGCG
>JBBBWG010019945.1:0-13646 GCA_037176905.1 Azolla pinnata
GCAGAGCGAGCGTTGAGGGGATCAAGAAAGGAGGACATGGAGCCGACAACACTAGGAGTAGAAAGAAAAATAAAAGAGAAGAGAGGAAGAGAACGAGGGCATCAAGGGCAAGGTGAAGAAATTGACATCGCACATACTAAGAAGCTAAGCCAATATGGAGCACAAGAACATATACACAAAACAAGATGGACATGATGATGGAGCTAGGGAGTTCTGATTGATAAGAGCTAGCGGGATATCTTAGACAATTTCTGATCGAGGGAGGTCCGATTAAGATGCTTTCAGCCAAGGGGCGAAGTTTTTTGGTATCGCATGGAATGTGGGTTCGGACGTGTGGAGCACTGTCTCACGGGTGTGCCAGTGTTGTCTAGAGATTGTACGGTAGTCTATGAGAGTATATAGTCTAATCGTTTTGTGATGTCAAGTGTATGTATATGCACACGATAATGCTATGTACCTGTTGGTGTCTAGTGTCTTAGAGTGTGTGTGTGTGTGTGTGAAAAGATTGAAGGGTATGTTCCTCTTCACATCTCATTGTAATGGGTAAGAGATGTAATTATAAAAACCCCATGAGGGTGGAATGAAAAGGCATAAGGAGTTGCTCTCTCTCTCTCTCTCTCTCTCTCTCTCTCTCTCTCTCTCTCTCTCTCTCTCTCTCTCTCTCTCTCTCTCTCTCTCTTGAACGACCTCTCACGTTCAACTCTCTCGGGCGGGGGGTGGAGCCACTCTAGGCTCTACCCCTCACCCCACAACATTTAGCACGAGGGGTGTCAGAACGTTCTACTCGACATGTCGCTGCACATGCGACCCAGATTAGGTTAGGGTCTGTAATTAGATGGGGTAGTGGAGGTGTTATGGCTTTCAGGGCCGAGTTTGTAAGTATCTTAGTAAATTAAAAATGAATACTTAATTAATATATTATTAATTGATTTTATAAATAAATTAAAGTGATTAATGTTTTTGTGTAGATCGAGGTCGTTGGTCGCTCGTCGTATCTGGATGAGGAGTATCGCCAGTTACATCCACGACGAGAGTTGTGGATGTATTTTAGAAGTCTCGGAGTGATTACGGACAACTAGCTGATCTTAGGTTTGGGCATATAACTAGAAGTGCCGGGCAACAATACCAATTTGGAGGTAGGCGAAGGTGTAGCGGACGCTCAGGAACTCAAGCAAAACCCTAAGCAAAGCGGCACATGATCACCAGCTCACACCGAGGCGACCCACACCGATGGTCATGATACATTAGGGTTAGATATTTACGATGATAATAACCCTAGTGAAATATGGCCCTTCTCCTTAGGGTTAGATATTTATGATGTTCACCCTGACTTGTATTGTAATTTTCAACTTTTCTCATTGTAATATATATTTGGTGAAATTCAATTTCAGATCCATAATTTAAGTTTTTAAAAATATAATTCTAAGTATATTGCTAATTATCGATCAATCTAGCACTCGATCACAAAATATTAAGCGAAAATAAGTGTATAATTTCCACTAAAAACGCATCAAGTTTCCAACAATATCGCTACAAATTATTTGTTGCAAAACTAGCGGCAAAATTGCATCAACCGAGGCAACAAATGTCTAGCAATAGTCGCAGAAAAGGTCCATCAAAACTCGCAACAAAATTGTTGCAATAGTCTCAACAAATGTCAAGTAATAGTCGCGGCAAAGGTCCAACAAAACTCGCGGCAAACTGGCAGCAAACCTCACGGCAGAATTGCAGCAACACTCACGACAAACTTGTAGTAAAACTCACGGCAAACTTGTAGTAAAACTCGCGGCAAACTTGCAGCAAAACTGGTGGCAAATGGTAAACAGAGCAACAATGCTCGCATAAAAAGTAGCAGCAATACTCGCTGCAAGTTTTATATATGTTCCCGGCAAAGTCACAACAACTTAGCTGAAAATTTGCAGTAAATTAGAAGAAATTCAACAGCAACCTCGCGGCAAAGGAGCAACAATACTCACTGCAAACTTGCAGCAATTCTCGCGGCAAATTAGCAGGAAAAAGTGCGGCAAATTTGCGGTAAATTGAGCAGCAACTTTGTGGTAAACTTCGCGGTAATGACCCGGCAAAGTCACGGTAAAGTTCGTGGTAAAAGTCGCAAAAATTCTCGTGGTAAAATTCACAGTAATAATCGCGGTAATGCAAGTGGTAAGACTCGCGGAAAACGTTGCGGCAAAAGTTGCGGTAATGCACGTGGTAGTGGTCATGGCAATGGTCACGGCAAAATTTTGTGGCAAAACAGAATGTCGTTTGTTGCGAATTTTGCCGCGACTTTTCTCGAGTTGTTGCAGAAGAAATTTTGGTGCAAAACTCGCGGAAAATAGCCCAATACCTTGTAGTGAAGAATTTCATTAAAGAACGTCACTCCTACTTTATACCTAAAAAAGGTATTAGAACTAATGAGCTAAACAATAATGATGGGATGAGGGGGAGTGTTATGAAAAAATAGAAGCTCATGCATTAAAGCCATGATATATGTCTACCTCTCAATTTGGAGTTAATTGGAATTATGTACATAGAATCTACATGCATCCCATCATCGATATCTGAGAGATCAACTCTTGTATCTAGAGATGATTTGGATCCTTTTTTAGAATTGTACAATTATCATTCTCTCTTCACTAATATTAGATATTTGACCCTCTCTTTAATCATGGTTAACCAAACTAAGCCTTTCCTAATTATTTTATAACATATATTGCTTTATTGTTTTATTTTCAAATTATAGATGATTACATTGAGAGATGTATATAGATAGGTTGAACAATAACTTGAGAGCAAAAATTGTAGTACACGGAACAAGACTTTACAAAGTGGTTAGACCACATTCGAATTGTGTGTTGTTAGTGATCTCAAAGCCAACACAGAGCCCACTCATTTCGAAAATTTCTATTTATCATCTTATTACTAGTTTTATTTATTTTATTCAAAGGCTATAATGAACAGGTAATATTCCACGTTCTCTTTTAAGATTCCATATGAATGCTTGGAAAGTACCTTAATGCTTCATTTTTTATAAAAATTCTAAAAGTTTACAATGTTAATTTCTAAAAATGTCTACTTTCCATGTAGTTATATAATTTATAAAATAATTATTAGAGAACCAGTTTAAAACTTGAGTAATCTGAAGGTTCTTAAAAAATCTAGTTATGTTGGTAAATAATCGCATTTACGATATATGAAGAGATAACAATCCAAAGCTCAACTTAGTAATATCATTTCTTAGAAAATGTCTATTATGAAGCAAAACATTTAATTACTTTCAAATAATTTTATAATATTATCAAGATTATAGTGTATTGGTTAGATTATTTGATTGTAACAAAAAATTCTTGGGCTCAATCCTTACCATATCATTTATCTTATAGAAACACATAACTTTATTGAAGATGCTAATGTGCCACATATATTGATTTCTCACATAAAACATTGAATTTTACAAGGGGTTGATCTTTAACAAGGCTTTATGTAAGAAGTCGATTGACCCTTTCTGTAAACACATAAAACATAATTTGTTTTTACAACAAATACCAGTGTTGAGCCCTTCAACAAATATATCACAATTGCATTGACTTCTTGAATAGAAAGTCTAAGTGACACAATGAGGATCAAACCCATGAACTTTTCCATTATAATCAATTAATCTAACGAACACACTCTCCTAGAAATTTTGATATCTAGAAATTAAGAGTTTTATGCAAGAAGTTGATGCGTTGCATGGACTTCTTTAATAAAACATAAAATTTTTATAAGAGGCACCACATTGACTTCTTTCATAAAACATAACATTCGTACACCGAGCATTGACTTCTTGTGTAAAGTTGTGTTTATTACAAAAATTCGAAGAAGGGCATGGTGAGATCGAACCCATCACCTTTACTGTTAAAATCAAAGAATCTAAACAACACAATATATATATGAAATAATATTTTTATGTTGATAAAAATATGTCTATATTAGGTCCTTACAACCGCATCAACCTGGGTAGCGAGGGGATGTCCAACACTGGCCACCAACGTTTGGCCACTACTTGCAAGCAAGGGGATCAACACATCAACCTTGCTTGTGTGGGGAGGTCCAATGCTAACCAGATCGATGCGACACATCGATTTGGCAAGCGTTGGGCCACTTCTTGCAGCCAAGTCGCATCGACTTAGCCAACAATTGGACCCTTCTTACAGGCCAAGTCGATGCGGCGCATCGACCTGGCCAGTGTTTAGCCAATGCTTGTAGGTGCATTGACTTCTTGCATAGAATCCCTAACTTATTCATTTGAAATATTTATCTAACTAACATTCTACTTAAAACTGAGACAAAAAGAAGCTTGCATAGATTATTATACAATAATCTTCGTTTGTAAAATGCGGAAGAAGCGGCGGAAAGAATTGGTTAAGTACTTGGATAGAGAATCCATTGCTTCGACTAAAATGTTTACCAAATGACCCTGTATCCTTTGTTTTTTCTTTTACGCTTTTGAGTTCTCTTTCCGTGTTGTGAGATACAAATGTACGATCCGCAGCAAGCAACCAAGCAAGGCATCGTCCTTCCTCCTTTCTTAGCGTCTCGTTTAACTTAACACTTTAGATTTCCCTAACAAGTTCCCTAGCTCCCTCGAGCATAAGAGTGGAGGAACAAATTTTTTGATACTACCAGCCAGGGATTTACGCATAATTGGTATTGTGTGTTTACCGTTCTAATCTATCTTCACATCCATAGCTTGCTTTTTTGCTTAGGTTGTTGTACGCCTTTTCATTGTTTCTGGCTGATATCAGATTCGCATATGACCTTTAGGTAATCGTATACACGATTTGAAAGGGTCCGGGCTGTCAAAGCATGTCTCCCAAAAATTCTCAGTACATATGGCAGAAAACGCTTTTCACATATCAAGGTCAGAATGGGATTGGGTGTTTTCATGTCTTACAAAGATGCCCAGACCGAACGAAACGCTTGATTTATGAACAAAAGAGTGCTAACGACAAAAGCGGCGGGGTGGGCGGGCGGGCGTCAAAGAACAAGCAAGCAAGCAAGGAAAGTGCAAATACAACTGGTACTTAGCCTTTAATCGCTACCAACCTCACAAGGATATAATCAATTCGTAGGTAGTTATTAAGTAAAAAGTATAATATAAATGGATACCAAATTAAAGTTCTTCTTTTGACCTTTCAAGAAGGCTTGAATATTCATCGATTATTATTTCATAATTTTTAATGCGGCTCAGATTGCAAAAAGAATTGAATGTTGGAATTTTGAATTCTGAAAATTTAGAAGGATCATGCAAGAAGGCAATATCATCTTTCGAACATAATCTGCGAATCAAGCAAAGCAAAGCAACACTTTTCTTTGACCTTTGAAGCAGCAATCTTGATGAATCATTGGCAAGCAAGAAGATGTTTTGCACTTTTCTTTCCACTTTAAAGTAGCAATCTTTGAACTCGGAAATGACACCTTACCTTGCAAGCCTGAAACGCACATCTTCCCCAAGGAACCACCTAATGAGTATTTTAAACAACATGATGAACCGGTTCATCAATCAAGCTCTTCCAATTGATGAAAACTAGAATGTTATTGTCTCATGGACAACAGAAACGATAATGAATTGACAATATGAATAGTAACGTTAGTTTCCCATTCTCGCCGCATGGATTATTACACAATAACCTTCATTTGCTTTTTTACTATTGGCAAAACATGTAGTGCGGGGGCAAGGTTTGATCCCCCAGTCTTCAAGGTTGGGCAAGAAGACTCAACGATGAAGCGGCACAAAATAACGTAACGAGGGCTACGAGCAGTACAACAGCTACAGGCTGTATACATTCTAACCATCCATAGTGTTGGAAGCAAAAACGACGACTATCTCAATTATTGGGGGGTATATTTTCTTTTGCAAAAAGGGGATCACGGCTTAGCCCAACTCACTGCTGGATCTTATAGTAGACCGCTTCTTCAGCCACATTCAGGTCATAAGCCTAACAAGTTGGCCATTTACTCCACCCCATAAGCAATTGATCTCTCTCTAGCAAATTGGAATTTCTTTTAGAAAAAAAGAAGCCAGCCGACTCCTATTCAATCTACTTGTGTGCGGGAATGTTTGCTTGCCCACAGACCCAATTCCACGTGTTATTAATCGCATTTCTCGCTATCCGCCCAAATGAACTTACACTACTGGTTACTAAAGCAGCATTGATGTTACCTTAAAATCAACAAGCGCGCAAGAAAAGAAGCAAAAACTAGCTCTTCCTTACCGGCTAGGTCTCTCCTAGCAGACCACTACCACATTCCCAAAAAGCATGTGGGGGAATGTTTGCTTGCCCTCAGACCCAATTCCACGTGTTATTAATTGCATTTCTCGCTATCTGTCCAAATGAACTTACACTACTGGTTACTAAAGCAGCATTGATGTTACCTTAAAAGTAACAAGCACGCAAGAAAATAAGCAAAAACTAGCACTTCCTTACCGGCTAGGTCTCTCCTAGCAGACCACTACTACCACATTCCCAAAAAGCAATGTATGGGATGGGTCTCTTCAATCACGTCACTGTCGCATTGCTCGTGCTTCACACTCACTCGAAGGAAATGGGATTCAAACCCATGATACAAGAAGATTATAAGTTGATTTAGCAAACCAATGTCTTGAGCTGCTCAATCATACCTTTGGTTGTGATGGGAGATTCATCAAGCCCCCATCCCAAAGTTCGTGCATACTTGGGCCAGCATCCACCTATTCTTTCTTTATCCTCTTTATTTCCCAAATCTACATGGGTATCCCTCTTCTCACCTACATCTTCTTTTTTGGGTTTTCCCTGTTGCTTTTCATCTATCCACTTCTCTAGACACAGTATCTTAAGTACCAATGATGATGGCCACATCTAGCGCATGTGATTTTTGAACGTAAAGTCAGGGAATTTTGATATCAGGACCAGCGAGCGTGCATTACCTTCCGACCTAACTTTTCTTTTCACTCTCGCCGCCTGCTTCTTTTCTTCGGGCACGAGTCCAAAAATGCAATGCTGGTGACACCTCAGGCCCAGCCCGCCCTTTTGCTTGCCTACATGAAGGCCAAGAAATTGCCATGAATATCAAGAACAGACAAGGAAGAGCAACAGAATATAAGTACAATTTACGCGCGAATTGATTTTATTTGCTATTTCAATGTCTAGCGTTTTGAATTTGGAGTGAATAATAATATATAATGAGGAAATATTAGTAGTTGTTCGTCTAGTGGGTTTTGTTTCCCTTAGTCAAAACACTCTAAGTGACATTTTCAGAACAATGTTTTGGGCAAAAAGCGAAGCTATTTAAACAGATTTATAGCATTTTCCCAGTTACTCTGTGGTCTAAGCCCGAGGAATGGCGCATGAATTACTATTACTTGATCTGCGTTTAAATACGTAAATGATTGCGGAATCCTTTTTCAATGGGATAGTGGAGCATCGCGCATTGTGGTACGAATGAATAGTAAAGTCTTGCTGTGTTAAGAAATGGAACTTTAGTTGAAAGCAAGGCCTCTGAGAATAAGACGAGATGGTGAGTCGTTCCTGCTCTCCAGTCAGTGACGAATTTGGCGGCTTTTCCAGCAGCAGTGGAACGAAAAATGAGTCCACACTGATCTAACTGAGCATGGTTTTCATAGGAGGGAAAGGGGAATTCCAGGAGTTAGCTGACACTTCCAAGGGAGGGGAGGAAAGTGGAAGGGAAAATTGCAGCGAAAAGAGCTCGGGTCCGCCCTATGCATGTAATAATGCTGCCCATGATTGGAGTAGCGAAATTCTGGTCAAAAAGAAAAGAGCTCTTCTTTTCTTTCCGGCTGGCTGAGATGGATGATAATCCTTTGGCCTTGCCTTTCCTTTCATAGTTGGTTGTCTTGCGAATCTTGCCATTCCACTCGTGATAGGTGGTGACATCTCTGTCTAAATCATCAAACAAAAGTTGAGTCGTGCTACATCGGGAAAAAACCCCCTAGGAATATGTCGTCTATTTGCCTGCCAACAAAACGATTACACTTCAGTCATACCTCTCAGTTCAGTGTTGCTCGAACTATGCTATCCATGATGGGTAGCACATCCTGCTCTTCTGTATCCACATCAATCGGTCCAGAACCAGGTGTAGCTATTTGAAAAATTTATGTCGTTAATCTCTCAAGGAGAAAAATTGAGAAATATGGTTTTGCCTTTAAGAGATTCATAGACTCCATTACTTGAGAGGGTTAATTGGTTGAAATGTACCGCTGGTAACGGTAATATTGTAGGTTCGACCACTACTAATCTTTTCACTTGCCATACCTAACTCGCCAAGTCTTTCACTACTTTGCTGCGCCCCAGCAAGCAAATTTCATTCTCTGAATTTTACTTTTCTTCCTTGGTTACCACTGATGGAGTATGGCCAAGCGGTAAGGCATCGGTTTTTGATACCAACACGCAAAGGTTCTAATCCTTTCACTCCAGGATCCTAAGGTGGCATTAAAAGCATTGCTCATTCATAGCCTTCTTTTGATACCAACACGCAAAGGTTCTAATCCTTTTACTCCAGGATCCTAAGGTGGCATTAAAAGCATTGCTCATTCATAGCCATCTTTTGATACCAACACGCAAAGGTTCTAATCCTTTTACTCCAGGATCCTAAGGTGGCATTAAAAGCATTGCTCATTCATAGCCTTCTTTTCTGAGTCGTTCTTCTCACTCGGCTTGGAAGGCATCGCTGCCTCAGCCCCGCTGCATGCCTCGCTCTTCTTTCTTGGAGAAACGTTGCCTTTACGGATGGATACTTCTGGCATGCATTATATTAAGCCATGCGAAGAAATAATGAGTGCAACCAAGTGCTACCATGTGCAAGGACTAGGCGAAGCGATGGACTCCACACAAGAAGATAGTTAAACAAACTCCTTCAGCGATGAACCGCAGGCAGTGAGATACCAAAGATATGATCTATTGAGCAAGATCCAAGATCAACTGAGCCTGCAGTGATGGGATCTGAAAAACCAACCTATAGAGATAGGCCACAATGAGATTAAGGTTTGGCTCCGACACTCCACAACATGCCGAGAATTCCCTCTGCCGGCAGAACAACACCGTTCTATGTAACATTCAAGGAAGGTTTGTGTGCATCGAAGGGGACTTGAAACCTCCTAACTGAACGAAGGCAGCTTTTCTTTTTGGGCTGGTCCTCGTGGATGGTTCTCTAACCTTCCACAAACTATTAAGGAATGACCTAGTCATGTAATAGGGTCTCTTAAAGGAAATGATGCGGGTAGTTACTTGCAACTCACTGTTAATGAAAGCCGCGAGTCATGCCACGATGAACTGCCGGCCTGCCCAGCCTGCCGAAAAGCATTAGTGAAAAGTACAGCGTGCAGCTGCCGGAAAATTATTATTATTCGTTACTCGTTTCATGACTGAAGCGCCAGCCAAAAAAACAAAACAAACAAAAAATTAGCACCTTTGAAAACAAAAGTGGTAAGGCCAGGAAGGCACCTGGCAATAGGAAACTGGACGAATCGAGATCCAGCCTCTCCTCATTATGAAGAACCGGCAGATTCGGGTAGCTTGCTGGCCAAGTGAAGTTGTAGCTTGCCTAAGGCAGGTTCCTGTTCTTACAAGGGGTCTTTCGGGTGGGTGGTAATTCTGACAATGAATTTTCGAGGATTCTAGGGATAACATTGTTCAGCGAACACTGGATGTTGACATTTTTAAGATGGTACTGTGCTGCGGCGATCTTCAACAAAGTTGTGCTAATAGGCCTTCAAGTAAGCAAGCTAGTAGGAACCTATATGTCGATAAGGTTTGTGCCTAGTTTAGGGATAGGTATCCGCTCTTGAAAATCATCGGCCCGGAAGACCCCTTCCACCCATCATACATAGTCAAGTTCGGAATAGTCAGAAAGGGCCAAGGAACAGTCCCTTTTCTCATATTTCGATCATCGCAAACTACACCTAAATCTGTCATCTCATACAACAATGGGATGCTTCCAGTTCCGACATATCTCTCACAATTGAGGAATATTTTGTAACTCGGAATGATAAAAAGTCTTTTGTACAGACTGAGTTTCTGTTGTTGCCAGTGCTTTCTCAGGCCGAGAAGAGAACAAGGCGCTTTCTTTCTTTCTTTCTTTGGTTTTCTCCGCCGGCCGCAGGTGAAGATGGCTACCATCCGGCAGGTTTCCTTGAAAGAATGAAATTTGTTAGTTCGCTCCGCGAGCAAAGGCCAAAGGCTTTGTTCGGGGTCAAAGACCCGCGCGCTCTTGTAGAAGGCCCGGGAACGGATTCACCGCCGTGTGGCTGACCGGCAATTACTAACGATTCCAGCTTCATGCTAGCGAGTTGCAGCCTGCAATCCGAACTGAGACCGAGTTTCTGAGGTTAGCTTGCCCTCGCGGGGTCGCATCTCTTTGTCCCAGCCATTGTAGCACGTGTGTTGCCCAGGGCGTAAGGGGCATGCTGACTTGACGTCATCCCCACCTTCCTTCGGCTTACCACCGGTAGTCTGTCTAGGGTTCCAAACTTAGTAGTGGCAACTAAACACGAGGATTGCGCTTGTTGCGGGACTTCACCCAACACCTTACGGCACGAGCTGACGACAGCCATGCACCACCTGTGTCCGCGTTCTCGAAGGCACCCTATTGGCCGAATATTACGAAAGTACGACGAAGTCTTAAATTTGTAATATTACGGAAATAATACTGAGTCGGAAAATCGGAGAGATGTCGATGGAGGTCCGAACCGACGCGTTGTACATAGAGACTTGGCGATCTGAAAGGGTTCCAAGCATGTATATAAAGCCTTGGCGGTTTATTTGTAAAGGGTCCGAAATCAGTCCGGAAGTAGAGTCTGTTTATAATATTAGGAGCTTTGTGCAATCTTGTATCCTTCATTCTCTGTGTCTTATGTGAGTGGTTCGAAGTTTACGGCAATTCGGAGTGTACGTGCCTACGGCCATACGAAGTCGACGAATAATTGGATACACGTACTAATCAGAGTTTACGGATAATTGTAGCTTTACGATTATTTCTCCATTCGTATTCAACCACGACCAAGTTTTAGTCTTTTATCTGAAGGGCTAACACTCTTTTGGCGACCACGACGACTTGAATCGGAATTCAAGCTGAAGAATCTCGAATGGATGACGTCTAGGGACGACCCGATATCCGACTCATGGAGGATCACAAGATCATTGGGGGGAGCATTAGCTTCCCGGACCAACAGTGCAGCGGACCGCACTGACGTCGCTCAAGCGTCACAACGATCTAGCGTTTGCCGAGCGGGAGTTACGTTCGCTGGAACGAACGCCTTGCGGAGGGCCGCAAGCATAATCTCCCAGGACCCGTCGTTTTCGGCCGGAGCCCAAGCAGCGGCGGAAAACGTACTGCGCGAATCGGAGGAAAGCAACGCTAGAATCGAACCACAGGCTACGGATTGGGCGCCGTACATCGTTAGTGACAGCGACGAAGGATCTTTTACCGGTCAGTGGACCGTGTATTCGGGACTAGATAGTGACTTGGAGGACGAGTCGACTACTCCGGACGAGGAATCAACCGTTTCGGAGAGTGCGCTGCGGACGCGACGGACTGCATCTGTACCGCCTGCTGATCGTAGTCGGACAGCGGAAGACCGGCGCCGATACGAAGACCTAGCCCGGAGGCTAGGCCTTTCCCCTAGTTCCGAACGGGGTACGGTTGAGGAGGCCTTGTTGTACCCAGCCGAAGCGTTCAGAGACGGACTTCTGCGCTTGGCACGTTCCGAACATCGTACGACTAAGTAGGCCTCGTCGTACCTAACCGAGGAGATCGCGGACAAACTCGCGCCCTCGGTGAGTGCCAAACAAAGTGCGGCTGAGGAGGCCTCACCGTACCTAACCGAGGAGGTTATGAACGGACTCGTACCCTCGGTCGTCCCGGACGCTCAAGAAATCGAAATTTTGGACGGACTCGAAATTTCGGCAGCAGTCATAGTTGGCGGTTTACTGACTGTTGCAAGGGGAACATGTGTTCCCAACAAAACCACGAATCAGTATCGGACATTTGCAGACGACATCATGCCGTACGCCTACCCTAAATACTCCAACCACCCGGATGCGGCGGCACACATCAAGCAATTCCGGTCCATATGGGCCGTGAATCATGGGACGCAAGGATTGTTTCTGACGGAACGGGAGCAATCAATGATTGTGGAGTTCCAGCTGTCCTTGGAGGGACAGGCCGCGCGCTGGTACGCGTAGCAAGACATCAGCACTTTCAGGACGTTTCAGGAACTGGTGGATAAGTTCCTGGAACTTTTCCAAGTCAAGATCGATCCGACGGAAGTGCTGAAGGAATACTATTCACTTTAGCAGCAAGCGGGGGAGTCGGTAGCGGACTTTTTGTTACGATTTCGAGCCGTTCAGGCCATGCTGGATACTCCGCCAGCAGAGGACATTCATAAACGTCAGTTTCTGAAGGCCTTACGGGAACCGTTATGGTCCTCCGCGTTGATGGACGCTGCCACGGTGCCACTGACGGAGATCGTGAATAGGGCATTGAATTTGGATCACCAGCAGCTGGGACTCGGGTTGTCCCAAGTTCGCGCAATCGCACCGTCCTCGAAGGCGGAGGAGAAAGCCTTCCAGCAGGCGGTACAGTGCACGCTGTGCTTGTAGTTCGGTCATTCCAACCTAGAATGCATACAACGTTGCGCCTTATGCCAAGAATGAACGCACACAACGGCGACGTGCAAATATAACCTGTTGGCCCGGAGGAACGCACCAGCGGTTCGGGCCGTCAAACCGGTACCAGTCCAGTATCAGGGACAGAGAAATAACAACTGGTTCCACAATGGCAACTGCGGTGGAGAACCGTTTAAGCGCAATGGTCGGCCTCAGTTCCAAAATAGTCATTTCCGACCGTCGACAGGAGCCCGGTTCGTTTAGGCCAGATGGCAACAGGCGGTGGGATCGACGAAGGCCGGGGAAGGACCAACTTTGCTTCCGTTGTTGTCAACCCGGACACTTCGCGAGAGACTGCCCACACCCCCCTACAGGCCAAACGTCACACCACGGGGAAGCGTCGACGAGCAAAGGCCCAACGGTCAGCCTCATTACGCCAGCCGTACAGTTGGTAACTACGCGCAGTCGTGCTTGGACAGAACAATGGATAGAACATGATAGAGTCCGCGAGTAGGCGAAACAATGGGTCGACGTGGCGAATGCGCAACAAAATGCCGAAATCCAGACCCAGGAAACAGCAAGTGGGAATCAGGCGATTTCGGAATCCGCGGGTGCTTCAAGCCGCGAAATGGAGCCTGACATTTCGGATTTGGCGGGTATACAAGTCACAATGACGTTGGAATAGTTGCTGCGGCTAGTGCCGAGATTCCGAGAAGGAATACGTCGTACCTTGGAAGGTACGACGATGATGACGTTGCCAACTGACGTGCACCTCACGGAAGTCGATCACCGACTTATGGACTGTGAATGCCCGAGTATGGAGGCCATCATCGGCGGCCAAAGAATCGCAGGCTTTCTGATCGACGGAGGATCAGGCGTCAATGTGATTAGCATGGCCACATGTCGGCAGCTGGGGATCACAAAGTGGGAGCCATGCAAGTTTTGGCTGCGGATGGCGAATGGTAGCTCGGTCCGGCCTATCGGCATGATTCCGGACCTGGA
>JBBBWG010019956.1:0-13645 GCA_037176905.1 Azolla pinnata
GGAGATCAACACCAATCATGGAATAGATACATCCTGAGTCTTTTTTCTCAGTTTCCAATATTATTCATTAGCCTTTAATCTTCATCCGTGACAATATGTTACATCATGGCCTTGGAGGCCTTTATATAGTTGTGAGTTTCATGGTGAATGCCCGTGAAGGGCGGTTATTTATTTATTTATTTATTTATTTATTTATGTCTTATTTATCTAACTTATTATGCTTACACATACTAACATTAGAAACATGAAGTTTATCCACCATAACTTTATAAGGAATCTTAAAGGAGAGTTGAAACAAAATGTTAGCCTCAGACAAGATCACCACCAATATCGCAATCGCCATCACCATCATCATTCTCATCATGTTCATCATCATCACCACCACCACCACCATCATTATCATCCCTCTTCACATGTATGACTCAAATGCTGATCAATTCAATCACTAGAATGTGGATGAGCCATTCCCCCCGGCCCCTCAAAGTCATTATGCATACAAGATTGGAAGTCCAACAATGTATCTAGCTAATTTTCATGGCTTAGACTAAGAATTTGTCGATTGGGGTACATTACACAATGCAAGTGTGGCCCACTACCTCATTAGCATGTGCCAAGAGTCCAATTTCTGCTAGACGAATGAGCGTGGAAAACTAGAACAAGCTGGATTAGCTCAATCCAACTGGCTCAAACCCTGAATTTAATGGAAAAAAAGATTCGAAGAAGATGTTCTAGAGGAATAGATTGAGAGAGAGAGAGAGAAGCGAGTGTGAAAGAGAGTGAGAAAGAGAAAGAGCTGCATTATGATGGATACATAGATAAATGTAATATTGATTTTATATATCGTAATGCTTGTATGGACATATGATTCATTTTATGGATGAATTTGCATATGAATGATTGTATGAATCCAAATTTGATTCTTCACCATAGTGAAGGATGCATAGATAAATGTGATATGGATGATAGATATTATAATGCAACTTGTATGGATAAATTTACATATTTAAATGAATGTGTAATTGATCTTTTGGATATGATATTATATCCATAAATGGGCATATTACTATATTTGTTAGTACTATTGTTATATGAATATATGTATAGATGAATGCGTGGATGTACAAATCAATATCTGATGACATATTTATATATATTATTAGTACTATATTATTTGTATGTCGGATTAAAGTTTGTAATTTTGGGATGGCTAGTTTGTGGCAAGTCAAGCCATCTATGGATACAAAAGATCCTAAATTGGGAATTTTCACAATGCAAACACTAAGATGGATATGGGTTAGTGATTTACATTCATATAAGAAAGTAAACAGAGAAACGTACATTTTTGGAGTAAGATTGATGATTTTATTAAAGGGGAATCAATTAATATTGACCATCCAACTTTATTTTAAAAGTGTAGTAATGATAAAAGTAATTCTAAAGTCAAGAAAGTTGTATAAAATGAGAAAATAATATTTTAGTGTGCTTTTAGTCCAACAACGTTAAAACGATCAAGCGACAATGTCAGAGTACTAAAAAGAAAAAAAAATTAATATACTAATAAAACAAAAATACAAGTATTATTTTATAATAAGTTGGCACATGGATACTATGATAACATGCATATCTTATATACTTACGTTTCATATAGATCAATATAATATAATATAATATAACATAGTATGGAAGTGGATCAACAACCAAGGCGAGCATATTCACCATGGATATTCAATGTCCAAAGAGACAATGTATTAGCTATGCTCTATGCAGGGTTTACTCCTCAACAATAATCACATTGAATTGCAACTATATAAATTATTTAGAACACCAAATTCGAAAGTTATGTCTATTAAACATTATTATCTCACATAAAGATACATTTAACATCTCCCAAAGAGTTGTATTAAAGAAATATCAACTTCATAGAGAATCCAAAGTGGATTTGTTTCATACAATAATAGGACAAAACAAGTGAGAAGCCATTTAGATTTGGACTACAATCATCTTGGGAACTACGAAATTTGTCGAGCTTTTAGTAATAATAATTTATTAACAATTGATCTAAACACATTTAGTACAAATATGTACAAAATGACTCTCTATATTATAATGATTTTTTATAACCATACAAATGGGATACTAGTTGCATGCATTATAACTAGTTCATCTTGATATATTGATATTGTCCAACGGGTAAAGACATTTTGGAACACAATGTTGGATCATTGTAAATTTTGGTTATCAAATGTTTTCCTGATTGATGATGCACAATCAGAACAAGGTGCTATAAGGTCTATATGCACTAGTTCATATAATGTTATTATTTTGTGATATATATATTTATATAATATAAAAGCTTACTCAAAGTTTTTTCTTTCGGGGAAGTTTGTAATATTTCAATCTATTTAAGTTTATGGCATGTGAGGAGATATTGATTGAAGAAACATATAAAAAAAATAGAGTGGCCAAAAGAGCTAATATATTCTATACACTTAGACACAATATGTTCACCAAATCATTCCGATTCAACGCTAATCAACGTCAGCGCTCTTATACTTTAAGTCTCTTAATAATTATAATATTATCTTCTTATTCTTAATTTAACTTGTCGTTGTACATTCTTATCTTTCGAGTCTATCATTTCTCTATGAGCTTCAACCGTGACAACCACATGCCAATCAAGATACAAATGGTTCCATTGACGCGTACCATGGATTCATAAAAAGACGATATCTTGGAGCATTCAAGCATGTACGTGGTTGTTGAATCGATTGGTTGGTAAGTACTCTTAAGGGTTCAATTGCAAACTATTATTAGTATATGCAAATGATGAGAAATGCAAGGTCTATTGAAAATTGAACAATTGAGGAGTTCATTGAAAGTGGTTATGAGAAAGCTCTACAAATACTTGATGAATATGTGATCTATGATGAAAAACATATAGAAGGATTTATTCGAGTGTCAAATAAGTCATTAGAAAAGTTATTTTATAAAGTATATGGACCTAATAATTTAGAGTGGGTATGTTGCACATTTAAATGGCAAAAATGGGTGATATTTGTAAATATAAATTAAAGATAATGTTCCTCAAAGGAAATCTACTTTAAATGTGAAGGAATAGTATTTAGAATTATATTAAACATCTTTTTCTACAGTTTATATACATATTCATTCATTTAATGGTGAAGGTAATGATGAGACAATCCCTGTAGAAGAGGGATCTTCTTTGACAATTGCTACATTAGAAGAGGATTAATCAAATTTAAATAAAACTACTGATCGTCTAAAATACCTTGTTGGCAATGATTATGTTCTCCTAAAAAGGGCTACAACCCATCTAGAAAAAGTTATTCGTAACTTGAAATGTAAGTAAAGTGCATCCAATGAGTTGTATAAGTTTGCAACTTCAAACGATGGATTTGGGAATGTAGTAAGATGATCCAAGCCTTTCTTTGAAAGATCTGCAAGAAGTTCAAAATCCTTTGATTGTCCACAAAAGGCTAACTAGAAATTTATGCAAGAGAAATTAGATATTGAAGCTAAAGAGAGTGAAAATATTGACTAAAAACACCTATAAATGACTATTAATGTTAAATAGTTTTATAGTTGTTAAATTTGTAATCGACTATTATATCAGTTTGTTTGAAATGTTAATTGGAAGTCTTTTGATTGTCCACCCTAAACCCTTGCTGATTACATATTATGATGCATTGGATCTGGGTATTAAAAGGATGCATTATTCTTATTGATGCTTGGATGATTTATCGTTCTGATTGGTGTTGGGATGATGCATTGTTCTTATCAGTATTGGGAAGTCACATTATTCTTGTGGGTAATAGGCCTCATGGTTCTTATGTATTGGGTTTTTATTCTAATGCAAGATATGTTTCCTTTTAGTTAACAAGCTGTTAACATGCTTATCGGCGTTGTTGCTTTTTTGTGAGTTATTTGGTATATGCAAGAATGAATCTGACCCATTTTGTATTGCCCTTTCTCCTTACGGATCCTACACTGCAATACCATGACGCCATGGAGTCTTGCAATCCCTATCACAACAAACAAGAGCAAAAGGGGTTCCACCCAATGCAGTTGTCGACATACCAGCATTCAGACTAGTTTCTTGCAAGTTGGGACGAGATAATTTCTTAAATTCGATCTGGGTTCTTACAATTATCCTGTAGGTGGCCATGACAATTATCTGTTAGCACGTATTTCGGAGTTTTAAAGCCCAAATCTCATCTTAGCTCTTAAGTGTCCGAGTACCATTGTGAGTTACTCTTGTATAGAATAAAAGATTTATTTTTCATAAATACATTTTGTGTGATTAACCACTCATGTTTATGTCATCGATTCTCAATATTTCTAACATAAACTAGATAGGGTTGACAACAAATAGGAAAATGAACTGAATAAGGTTAAGAACAAAGAAGAGAGTGGCCCAGATAGGATGGACTAAAAACAAAGGCATTTTACATATCAACAAAAAATTGGAACAAGACAAGATTAAAAACAATAATAAGTTTGACGTATTTCACCGAAAAATGTTTAACAACAAAATCAAGACTCATCTAAGGTAAGCAACAAAGAAGAGACTACCTAAGATACGATCATGGAAAAAAGGAGTTTCTTCAGTAGTTGACCTCTCTCATCTGGAGACAAGTCCTAACCCTGTGCATCGTCGCCTCTCCGATTTGGATTCTGAGAAGGTTCCTAACCCCTCTATCAGCATTGCGAAATCTGATGGAGACCACGACATCTGATAGGAAGAGAAGGCATCACCCCTCCAATCTAGAATCGAAGGCAAACAAGTCAGTCTCGTAAACCCTCCACACACAAACCCACAGGCCAAACATGCCAAAAAAAGGCATCCAAAAATCATCGATCGATCGATTTGATTCAATTTGATTCGATGAGGAGCCATGTATTGGAATTTGAATCGACAAATTATCGACAAATAGATCAAGGCAGCATATGCGCCTTCTGGCTTCCATCTCTGTCGATTCGACGAGGAGCCTCGTATTTGGAATCCGGATCGAAAGATCAGGGTGGCAATCTGTGCCTTCTGATTTCACATCTCTTCATCATCGATCCATCGATCCATCGATCGATCGATCCATCGATCGATTGCGATTCGATGAGGTTGGAAATCTGAATATGACAGATTGGGGGTGCCATCTGCATCTTCTGCTACTGATATCCATCCTCTTTGGAAATTCAATGGAGGGTCCATGGAATAAAGAACTGCTCTCTCTTCTTCCTTCCTTCATTCAAGAACTGCTCTCTCTTCTTCTTCCTTCATCTCTGCTGCTTGGCAATCTCTCAGAATCCGTCTCCATCTCTCAGAATCCGCAGTATATCGACACGACCCACTTCGTCAATCCATGTCTGCTTTCTTGGGTTCTGCTCGGTTTTAGGGTTTCCGTTTGCGAACTGGGGGTTGTGAGGCGCTTCTCACCCTGTCTTCTTCGTGGACCTGTTCGTCTTGCACCCTCATAGATCCGCTCTCCGTGCTCCGGTGTGAGCTTTGCAGGAAGCCTCAGATCCCTATCTTATCGCCGCCATCACCACCGCCCCCGTTGGTCCAGGCCATGGCTTCCTCTTCTTCTTCTTTGGGTCACACCTCTCAATGGAACTGCAGATCCTGCACTTACCTCAACAATGAGCCTGCTAAGGTATGTGACATTTGCCAAACTCCGAAAGATGCCATCTCAACTTTGGGCTCTGTTTTGAACGATGCTGTTGCTGCTGCTTATACTCATGGCGGGGATGAGGGTGTCTATCATCATCATCATTTTGTTGAAACTGTTGACGATGTTGAAGAGAAGGAAAAAAAGACAATGAAAATGTCGCGTGAAATGAAAGGACAACCTTTCATGCCTGATGGTGCCCCCCGGAAGGGGAAATCAGCCGAGGATCACAAACCAGTGACAAGCGTAATGCCTGATGATGGTAGTAGCTCTGCAAATGATATGCTCCGACAACTGCATCTTGAAAGAGTTGGGAGAAGGAAACAAACACAAGGTACCTCTTACACGTTATGCCACTCCTTCATAGGTACATTATTCAGAGGATTAAAAAAGGTTGAAAGCAAACATTTTGTTTTTGGATTGCCTCAGATTTGAGGAGATAGATATGTGCATACAGACAAACAGATCTACATAGAGAGAGAGATGGAGGTAGGGGGATAGATAGGGATAGAGATCAAAACAGAGATAGAAACAGAGACATAGAGATAGAGCTAGATAGATATCCGTCAAGTAAAGCTAGAAACATACAATGATTGTTATCAACTACATTTGCTGGGCTCTAGACTGAAAGTATTGGGCAGAATAGATAGTTACTTTGGAGTTACTTATTTGATTAATAAAGATGATCTAAAAGTTGCTATCCATCAACTAAAGTTAGAATGAAACAATGGATGTGATTAATTACATACTCTCAGGCTCTAGTCTGAAGCAATAGATGTCTGGTTGGCTATGCTATGTATGTTCTTATTGATCAATAGATAGTTACTTTGGAGTTACTTATTTGATTAATAAAGATGATCTAAAAGTTGCTATCCATCAACTAAAGTTAGAATGAAACAATGGATGTGATTAATTACATACTCTCAGGCTCTAGTCTGAAGCAATAGATGTCTGGTTGGCTATGCTATGTATGTTCTTATTGATCAATCATGTTTTCTTGAATTAGTTAATAAGGATGATCCTAACAACCTGCTATTCTTATAGTTGCTTCAACTCGTGCTTGTGTGTAATCTACTCAAGGAAACTATCTGACATGTTGACTGGTTCCAGTCACGATGCAGGATGGCCCTTCTTTAGCTGATCATCATGTCAATGCAATCGGAAGTCAATGTAGATCTGCACAAGATGAGAATGGTAGCATCAGTATCTTGACATATAACGTCTGGTTTAGGGAAGATCTTGAAGTAAATCGAAGAATGGATGCCATTGGTGGAATCATTTGTGAACACAATCCCCACTTTATCTGCTTACAGGTGTGGTATATTTTGTCTCATTTGCGTTATGTGTTAAAATTTATTTCTTATTTACCATTTCTTATTTGCAGTCAAAATCAGTTTCACTGTCTGTACAGTAGATAGACTAGATAGTACAAAGGCAATGATGAATCAGAGCAATAATTAGGTCATTCAATTTTCAGTTGGTAATATTAATGGAAAAAACATGCATTGACATGCATTTGTTAGATGTGATGAAAGGCCAGTCAAAAGTCCATAGGATGTTGATAGAATTACGATTCCCATACCTCCTAAAAAAATTTTAATTCCTCCATGATCGGAATAGATTTTCAAACCTGGTTTGCTAACACATTTTGACTGTTGTAATACATGGCTCTCTTTTTTTACCCTAATACTTCAGACTCACGTCGAGTGTACCATTTGGTCTTTCATAACACTGTTGAGAAGGCCTATATTAGATTGTGTATTACGCACATCCAAGGTTCTTATGTCAATGGTAGTTGCTCTTACAGGAAGTGACTCCAGCCATTTATGATTTATTTCGTAGCTCAGCATGGTGGAGCAGATATCAATGCTCTCTAACGCCTGCGTCAGCATCAAAGCGAGCATATTTTTGTATTCTAGTGAGATTACGATGCCGTTTTCCTCTTATATTGAACATCTTCTTATTTGAAGTTATACTCATTTTCTATTATGAAAATCTTTTAGTTAAGCAGGGTACCCCACACAAACTTTAGCAGAAGCTCTTATATTAACAGTGTGATGGGTAGGGAGCTTTGTATCTCCAAAGTGAATATGCTGGGAAGACAGCTCTTTGTTGCCACGACACATTTGGAAAGTCCTTGTCCAGCTCCTCCAACATGGAATCAAATGTTTAGCCTTGAACGTATAGCCCAAGCCAAAGAAGCTCTGAATGCTTTGAAAGATCACTCCAACGTTATATTTGGGGGAGATATGAACTGGGATGACAAGCTAGATGGGAGTCCCCCACTTCCAAGAGGCTGGTGTGATGCATGGTCGGTTTTACGACCAGAAGAGGTAGTTTATCAATCTTTTTAAGAGTATTACGTTATGATGTTGGTTAAGGCTTTCAAAAGCACACAAAATGTTGCTAAGATTCGAAACATTTCCCGAATACCTCTCTCCAACTCATTACATGGCTATATTCTGGCAAAACATAAGGAAACTTATGCTTATCCTTGTAAGTATCCAGTAAGTTAGGAGCTATCAGGTGCTTTTGCAATAACTGAATTTAAATGATTAGCATTTTACTGTTCTAGCACTATCTAGCCCCGGAAGAAAAAATATATGAATATTTCGTATCCACTCAAGCCATTATTCCCATGCTTTAGCTCTTTCAGCTTGCATGAGATTCTCCCCATTGCATATGAACAAGATGGTCATATTTTATGGTCTTAAGTGAGAGAATTGCAGCCAACATTTGCTAACTTATGGTGAAGTATTGGTACCTTTTGATTTCTGTGATTTTTGTTAAGGGTTTTTTTCATTTACATAGCGAAGAGGGTTTACTTTGTTTCTTATATGGAATAGAGGGTTTTGCATATCATAGCAAAAGAGAGCTTCACGTGAGTTTTTGGATGTTTTACATATGATTGCCAAGAAGTTTTCAGATGCATTCTGTTTTTCTTGAATTTGTAGGACAGTCATCCTTCTGTACATGTAATTTCTATATAAGATTTTACATACTTTTCTGTTTCGTTAATTTGATAGGAGGGTTTTACTTATGATTGCAAAGAGAATCCGATGCTTTCTGGTGGCCGACTGAGGAAGCGGGTGGATCGATTTTTTTGTCATCTCAACGACTTCCAGCTTGAAAGCATCGAAAGGGTGGGAAGAAATCCTATTCCTGGTGTAACTTTTCAGAAGGAAATGAAGGTGAGAGGACAGCCACAAGTAGTGAAGCTGCCAGTTTTACCAAGTGATCATTTTGGGTTGCTCTTGAAACTTCTTCCAAGGCTATGAGGTGATGATGCTTCTTCCACATTTTTGAGCCCTGGTTGAGTTCTTTTTGCACATACTTGGCTGTAAATATAGAAATCGTGAGCAGAATATTATCTGATTGCTTTGTATGTATTTGGTTCAAAATATCACCTACTGAAAAGCGTGTTCTATATGTACTGAAATGCATCAGTATCTATATCGTGGATCCTCAGTGAAATCATCAGAAGTTCCATAGCCATTGTAAACAGAAAAAT
Organism: Azolla pinnata; assembly: GCA_037176905.1. Lineage (NCBI taxonomy): Eukaryota > Viridiplantae > Streptophyta > Polypodiopsida > Salviniales > Salviniaceae > Azolla > Azolla pinnata. Next base: position 9,196 of record JBBBWG010019956.1, read on the forward strand.
AGTGGATCATCTGAGGTGACAACGTTGACATTCAAGTATCATAAGTTCATCATTTCTTGCCATAGCATAAATGCCCATCCACATTTTTGAGCGACAGTCCCCTACTCATGTTTTTTGCCATATTTGGTTGTAAATACCAGAATCCTGTGAAGAAATATGATTGATAATTTTGTATGTTCTTGATTCAGCTTATGGTCAACCAAAGATGCTCTCTAATTGTTGAAATGCCTCAAGTTCCATAGCACAGATGTTTCATAGCAAGTGCTGTAGCCGAAAGAACAAAACCAATGATCACTGTTGCATTTTAACCATGATCATCTATATTTTCTGGAATAGCAAGGATCAGTAATGAATGCTATTGCATCTGTTAAAATCCTTTATGGATGGATCTATCAGTTATTAAGGCCATTGTTTTGTGCCCTTCTTCTCTCAAGTAAATCAATTACTAAGTACGGTAATTGTTAACATTGAGCAAACTTCAGATTGCCTGAACTAGCAATTAGTTACTTGTACCATAATCTAAGCAATGTAAGCAATTGAGATAGGTAACAGCAATCTGTGAGATTCCATTCTTCCGTTAGCTGTACTGACATCATTCTTTGCGCTTTTAAAAGCGAGCATATTCAGAAACTACAATTTTGTATGGGATATAGATCCCATTTCTTTTTCCAACTAATGCTTCATTAATGGAACCCTCTTCAGTATTTGGCTCTAAACCATGTATGTAACACATATAGGAATCATATTGTTCGATGCATAACACAAGTCTGTATATCAGTTGTAGGATGACATTCCCGTTCCCTTGCTTGGCTTTCTCCAATTTGCTTGCTGAATCCTCAAATTGCAACCAATTTCGCCTCAGGAAATGCATAAGAATTTCAGGATGATAACGAATCAATCATTAGCGTGTTGCACTGCGTCCATTGTGTTTCTTATCTCTTGTTATTGTAGAATACACGTGAAAAAGTGCCTCGAATTTACAGCATGCTCTCCATTTCGGTTTCTAACACATAACCATCTGTATCAAGAAATGCCATCGATTTGATGAGCTCGTCAAAGCAAAACTGGCCTAGACCTGAAGCACCGTGCCTTCCTGAGCTGTTTAATAATGAGGTCCACAAGACGAAATCTGGTGTTACTCCCATTGTATGAAGAATGGCTTTCGCTTCGTATAGATATCCAAGGCTGCCAAATAAATCTATCATGCAACTGTATTGCTCTACAGAAGGTAAGATATCATAGGTTTCCGCCATGGAATTGAAATAAGCACAGCCCTTTCCATGCAATCCTGTATGACTACAAGCAACAAGAAGGCTTGTAAAGATCACATCATTAGGTTTCATGCCTTGCACTTGTAAGAGTTGCAAGCATTCTTCCACCGCCTCAAACTTCCCATGTTGAGCATATCCTGCAACCAAGGCACCCCATGCGACCAAGTCCTTTTCAGGTAGTTTATCAAACACTTGCCATGATTCTTCTAAGCTCCCACATTTCGCATATGTATCGAGAATGGTGTTTGAGAGGAGAATATCTGACTCGAGCCCCCTTTTCAGGATCTGCCCATGAATGGACATACCCTGCCATATTGCTCCTACACTCCCACAAGCTTTCAGCAAGCTTAAAAGAGTACTTCTACACGGCTCTATGCCATCCTCACGCATGCATTCAAAAAGGTGGAGTGCCTTAACCCAATCATCATGAAGTGAGTAGCCCATCACTAAAGCACCCCAAGACAATACATCCGGTGTTTGGAGCCTATCAAATATATCCTGTGCATCATCCAGCTTTCCGCACTTGCAATAAAATTCGAGAAGAGAGTTGCCTACAGTGGCATCCATTATAAGGCCACTCTGAACAATCAGAAAGTGAATAAGTTTTCCCTTTGATAATGCTCCTATGCTTCCACATGCTCTCAAGAACAGTACAAAGAGAAGGTCATCAGCCTCCACATTTTCTTGTTGCATTAGGCTCAATAAATGGAGTGCAAATGAACCGTGTCCGTGACATATATACCCGGAAATAATGGCGCCCCATGCTTCTATATTTCTACGTGGCATTCTTTCGAAGAGTTGCATTGCCTCATCGAGGTTACCGCATTTGACATACATATCGACCAGCCCATTTGCAATAACTTCATCTGATTCACAACCCATCTCTATTACCCCCCCATGTAGGCACCAGCCAGCATGCATATCAGCCACACTACCACATGCTTTCAACATACCGGAAAAGGCATGTGTATCCGGATCGACACCTTCACGGTGCATTTTCTCAAAGTATTCAAAAGCAATGTGACCTCGCCCACATTGTGCATGGCCCACAATCATTGCACCCCATGAAACCGAATCTTGCTCCAGCAGATTTTCAAATACCTTGCGAGCTTCCAAAAGCCTTGAGCACTTGGCATACATGTCAACAACAGCGCTTCCAACGATCAGCTCAGATTCTACGCCCGATCTTATGATGTTATCGTACACGAGTTCCCCTTCCTTTTGAGCAGTTATGCTACCACAGGCTTTTAAAACACATGAATAGATGAATTTATTTGGGTTCACATTTTGATGCTGCATTTCTGTGTATAACTGCAAGGCGCAAATGCCGTGCCCATATTCAGTAAATCCTGAAATCATGGTTCCATACAAAACCACATCTCTCTCAGGATGCCCTTTGAATACCTTTTCTGCATCATTTAGGCTCCTGCAATTGACGTACATATCAACGAGGGCACCTCCGATTACCACAGCCCCTTCCAGCTTCTTGTTGAAAATTTCCATATGAATCAATCTCCCTTGGGTTAGTGCCCTTAATCTACCACAAGACTTCAATGCACTCGAAAAGCAGGTAACGTCAGGCTCTATTTCTTTGATCACCAGCTGCTCGAACAACTCAAGGGCCATTAGATTATCACAGTTTTGTGAAAGGGCTGATATCATAGTGCCCCACGAAACTACATCCTGATCGGATGATTTCACAAAGACCTCCCAGGCCTCTTCAAGGCTGCCACATTTTGCATACATATGTACAAGGGCACTACTGACACGCACATCGGCATCATTTCCAACCTTGACAATTTGTTCATGAATGAGCTTTCCTTTCTCGTGCTCATTCGTATGGGCGCATGCTTTCAAGATGGACAAGAATGTAATTGTATTGGGACAGATACCTTCACCTTCCATTTTCTCATACATGGACATCGCAGAAGAGCCGCACTCGTGCTTTGCATAGCCACAAATCAGCGAGCTCCACGATACTATGTCTCTCATCGGCATTCTATCGAACACTTTGTTGGCCTCGTTCAAGCACCTGCATTTCGAATACATATCGATGAGTGCATTTGCCACAGTCAAATCAGTGTAAGCACCACATCTAACAATGTGGTCATGGACGATCATACCCATATCAAGATAGCAGCAGCAGCAGCAGCAGCTTAAGATGCTCGAAAACACAAATGCGTCCGGAACGATACCCGCCGCTTGCATCTTCGAGTACAATTCCAAGGCTCTGGGACGATCTCCCGATCTGATACAGGCCAAGATGATCGAATGGAAGGTATACACATTCGGCTTTGCGATCATGACGAATGCCTTGTGTGCTTCCGGAAAGCTCCCGCAAGACGAGAAGAGGCATACGACGTGATACCCCAGGAAGGCGGAAGCTTCGAGGCGGCATCTGACCATCAGGCACAGCACCTTCCTCCCGCTTTCCACATCTACCGCTTTCTTGCAGCATCGCAGAAGGGCGTAGAACGAGTCCTTGGAGACGATGTGCCCTTGGAGATACATATTCTCCGCACTTGCAACGGCTTCCTGAAGATGGCCCTTGTGGCAGAGGGAGCCTAGATCTGGTTGGGCAGCTTCTCGGAGCTCCTTCCTAGGGATGGGTAGCCTTGGCTCCATAGCCACTGCCGGGCCCAGCGACACCTGCGAGTCCTTGGATGCGTTTCAGTGCAGAGGAGGAACAATGGAGGGGCGATGGAAGGTCTGGTGATGCTGATGCTGATGCTGATGCTGATGATGGCGATGGTGGCGATGCTGATGATGCTGATGGTGGTGGTGATGGTGATGGTGGTGGTGATGATGGTGATGGTGGGTGGTGATGCTGATGATGGTGGTGGTGGTGATGATGGTGGTGATGATGATGATTGTCATGGTGGTGATGATGGTGATGATGGTGGTGGTGGTGGTGGTGATGATGATGGTGGTGATGGTGGTGGTGATGGTGGTGGTGATGGTGATGGTGGTGGTGGTGGTGGTGATGATGATGGTGATGAGGGTGATGATCATGGTGATGATGATGGTCGTGGTTGGTGATGAGGGTGATGATCATGGTGGTGGTGATGGTGATGGTGATGGTGATGGTGATGGTGGTGGTGGTGGTGATGGTGATGGTGATGGTGGTGGTGATGGTGGTGGTGATGGTGATGGTGATGGTGATGGTGATGGTGATGGTG
>JBBBWG010019978.1:0-13638 GCA_037176905.1 Azolla pinnata
GCCGAATACGAATCGGAGGCAGAGAGAAGGAAGGAGACAACACAGGGAGACGAGCAACGAATGTACAGGGTGCTAACTATTATAACACACGAACTATGTTCGCTGTTATACAAGTCCTCGAATGGGACTGACAGGAGTCCGCCGACTCCACTAACCCACTAACAGCTCATAAAGAGCCATCTGCACGGACTCCCAGAAACATCAACGAAGAGTATCTTCCGTTGACTGTTCCTGTCAACCGTCCGATCAGTCTACACTGATCCGGTCCATTACTCGCCGTTCGATCAGTTCACACTGATCCGCTCCACAGCTCGCCCAGCCGATCCTGCCGATGTTGAGCTTGTCTGTCAACATAGACAAACTGGGTCTTCAATCCAAACCAACTCATGACACTCGGAGGGATGGTGTCATGAATATGGCAAGTCAAGACTCAAACCCATGACCTTAGGTTATATGGGTCGGGCTCTTGAGCAATCCACCATCCATTATAATACGTAAAGTATTATAGAAAATTGATGTATATTCCAAAGTTCGTTGGAACATTTTAGAAACTTTAGGAGTACTCAGGAACATTCTAGAAACTTCAGGAGTACTCCTGAGAACACTAAAAAGAGGCACAAGGCATTCTGTCAAACCAACTCGGTTCAACCCTAGTCTTCATCCTCCTAGCTACTTTTTTACCTTCTCTTCACATAATATACATTCTTATCATCATTCTCTTTCTCTCTCCCTCTCTCTCTCTCGATCTCTCCCTACTGTTCATGACACTGATCGGATGATGACCTGATCGATTTCCATCATCAAGGCTTGAACTAGCCTTGTTTTTATAGGTAATCAGGTATTATGTATGCCTTCACGCATGCTAGTTGTGCATGTATGTATGCACACGTGTCGTGCATGCACTCATGCACACTAGTCGTGCATGTGTGCATGTACATGTGTCGTGCATGCACTCATGCACACTAGTCGTGCATGTGTGCATGTACACATGTCGTGCATGTGCTCATGCACACTAGTCATGCATGTGTGCTCCTCTTGTATGAAATGCACATGAGCTTAGCTTCTATCATATATAGATGTTGAGACTCTCATTTAGTCTTACTCATGAGAGTTTAGTGCAGTGTGAAACTTTGAGTCTAATAAAGTGGAGGTAAAGGGTTCAACTCTTGCCCATTGCAGGTATAATGGTAGCTTGTCGATATGGTACTATTTGGAAGGCATGTGCCACGTATACTTTGACATTTGTCACACATGCATCGAATGGTCAGAGCTCTCCATTGCTTGATGTGAGTCTACAAGGGTGTACCACATACACTATGACATTGGTCACACATGCAAAATTGTGGCTACAAGTCCAACAAAACTCGCGGAAAACTTTGCAATTAATTCGCGGCTATATGTCTAGCAAAACTCCTAGTTGGAGACACTAAAAACTTGGATTCTTTTTCCGAAAATTTGAATTCAGTCTAGCAAAGTTGTTGTTGTTGCTCCTCCTCCTGCCTGTGTCACTGCTGTTGCGCATCCTGGTTCTAACCGTGGAAGTTGCTGCTGATGACGCTGCTTACGACGCTGTTGTCTCTCCAACTAATGGCGTTGCTGTCTCTCTTGTTGTCCAACTGTCTCTCCTACAACATTTCCTTCTGCTTCTCCAACACCTACTTCTAGAATCAGGCAATTTCTGATGCACCTGCTTTTGTTCAGGTAGGTCCACGTCGCTGAAATTGTCTGACTATAACGGATAAATACCTATCTTTACGACATTGACCCTAAAGCTACAATTTTCTACTTTCCAACTGAAACTGTCAGAAATTTGTCCAAACATTGCTGAAATTGTATGAAATTTTCTGAATTTGTTGAGATCTGTCCAAACTTTGTGAGAAATTTGCCCAAACATTGCAGAAATTGTTAGAAATTTTTTGAAATCTCTCCAACATTCTTGAATTTGTGAGAAATTGGTTCAACATTGCTGAAATTTGTTAGAAATTTGTTCCAATTTGCTGAAATTAGAATTAGAAATTGTTAAAATCAAAATTTTTTTGAATTAGAATTCTTGTTTTTCCTTCTTCTTCAGAAATCAAAATCTGTCCAAATTTTCCTGAATTTTTTATTATGTGTGAGTTGGAAAAAATTTGTTAGAAAACTATCTAAACATTGATGAAACTGTCAGAACTTTTTTGAACTTGCTGAAATATGTCCAAACTTTGTCAGAAATCTATCCAAACATTGCAAAATTGTTAGAAATTTTCTGAATTTGTTGTAATCTCTCCATCATTCTTAAATTTGTCAAAAATTGGTTTAAATAGCTGAAGTTTTCAAAAACATTTCAAAAATTTGTTCCAATTTGCTGAAATCAGAATTTGAATTTGCTGAAATCAGAATTTGAATTTGTTGAAATAAAAATTTGTCTGAATCAGGTTTTTTTTTCTTATGCTTTAGAAATCAACATCTATCTGAATTTGTCTGAAGTTTTTATTATGTGGGAGTAGGTAGAAATGTGTCAAAAATCTATCCGAACATTATTGAAATTCTTAAAAACGTTTTGAACTTGCTGAAATATGTCTAAACTTTGTCCGAAATTTGTCCAAATATTGTAAAAAATGTCTAAAAATTTCTGAATTTGTTAAAATCTCTCCAAAATTCTTAAATTTGTTAGAAGTTGGTACAATATTGCTGAAATTTGTTAGAAGTTGGTACAACATTGCTGAAATTTGTTAGAAGTGATGTCATAGTGTACACGGTACACCCCTTCCAAATAGTAAAAACATAAGGATAGATACTATATCAATAAACTAATATTATATGTGCTCAAGGCAAGACTTAAACCTTATACTTGCATGTTACTCAACTCCCCAATTTCCTGTTGAACTAATGTCTCATAAATAAAACCAAATGCACCCATATATGATGAAAGCAAAGATCATCTGCATTTCATACAAGAAAAGCATGCATGCACGACTAGTGTGCATGAGCACATGCACGATAAGTGTGCATGCACGCATGCACAACTAGCGTGCATGAGGGCTAGCTTGAAGCCTTAATCTTCAGGAATCAAATCATTAGATCATCAACAGATCATCATCAGATCATCATTAGAAGTTATCATATCATCATAAAATAGGAATCATCATTGGAATCAGGGTTAACCAATCAACTCATTGCATTCATCTTGATCTTTCTGTCTTTCAATCTCTTCATCTCCTCGTCCAGGATCCCAGTGGTCATCACCCAACTTACATGAAGATTCGATGCCCATACAACATGACATAAAGTGGTGAACCTAATGTGAGATGGGTGACAGGGAGATGGAGAATTAGCAAATGGAGATCAATATGATGGTACTATTTGAAAGCATGTTTCAGGAGCAACGTGCACACTAGGAGGCCGCTGTCGCGAAATTACGACGAGGATACGTGAAAGTTGAGGCAGGACCCCGGGGCCTCTGACCAGAGAATACTAGAACGTGCGTTTCGTTTATCTGAAGATTTCAAATGAATAAAATTTAACAATAATCAATAGAAAAAAGATTACAACTATCCCCAAGATTGTGTACATAAGGCTTTCCCGATTTAGAACACTTCAGATTAGGGGTTTTAAGAGTTTAGGAAAGAGGGCAGATTAGGGTTTGATGGGCAGATTTGGGAGAGAGAGAGCAGATTTTGGTAGCAAGGCTTTTGTTGAAGAAGTCACGAACGCCGAGAGATTCCAGGAAACCAACTAGCAAGAATCCGTGAGAAAAAAAAAAAGAAGACGATACCACCGCCCAACTCCATATCTCGACCTTGATTTAGAACATGAACCTAGATCTGGACTTCAGAGAGAGAGAGACGGCGGCAGATCTCTCTGTGATCTGCAGCTACTTCTTCTTCTTTTCTTCTGTTATTCGCCTCCTCTCCTTCAGCTTCCTCCTCTGTTGTCCGTCTCCTCTCCTTTAGCTTCTTCTTCTGTTGTCCGCCTCCTCTCTTCAGCTTCCTCTTCTTCACCTTCTTCTTCTGCTGTGCACCTCCTCTCGGCTTCTTCTTCTGTTGTCCGCCACCTCTCCTTCCGATTCTTCTTCTGCTGCCCGCCTCCTCTCCTTCTGATTCTTCTTCTGTTGGCCGCTTCCTTTCCTTCCGATTCTTCTTCTGCTGGCCGCGTCCTCTCCTTCCTTCTTCTTCTAATGTCCACCTCCTCTCCTTCAGCTTCTTTCTCTGTTGGCCGCCTCCTCTCCTTCAGCTTCTTCCTCTGTTGGCCGCCTCCTCCCCTTCAGCTTCCTCTTCTGCTCTCCGCCTCCTCTCCTTCAGCTTCTTCCTCTATTGTCCAACTCCTCTCCTTCAGCTTCCTCTTTTGCTATCCGCCTCCTCTCCTTCAGCTTCTTCCTCTATTGTCCACCTCCTCTCCTTCAGCTTCCTCTTCTGTTGTCCGCCTCCTCTCCTTCAGCTTCTTCTTCTACTGGCCTTCACCTCCCCTTCAGCTTCCTCTTCTGTTGTCCGTCTCCTCTCCTTCAGCTTCCTCGTCTACTGTCCACCTCCTCTCCTTCAGCTTCTTCCTCTGCTAGCCGCCTCCTCTCCTTCAGCTTCTTCCTCTGTTGGCCCCCTCCTCTCCTTCCTACCTCTCCTTTTTCTCCCCTCCTATTTGAGCGGCTTGCCTCCCTTTTTCTCCCATTTTTAGCCTTCTTTAGTCATGTTATTGCCACTTCTATATCTTCCGACCTTTGCTGTAACTACCGAATCCTCAAAGCTAGTAGATGCTCTCTACTTATTTAATCTTGCCATGGCAATGCTGGCCATGAAATGGCATTATCGGCTTTTGTCCAAATCTGAGCTCTGTTGGCATATATCTCGTCACCGAGCTATGGGTAGTCCTATCAGCCCATAGTGCAAATGGTAGTACACGCGGCCATTCTCCAATTCTCCCATGGCACGCTTTCACTAAGGCCTTCACGATAGGTCCATGTCCACATTCCACTTTCCCGTTTGCTTTTGGATTATATGTCGTGGTAACGATAACTTGATTCCCATTCTGGAGAAGAATTCTCTAGCTTCATTGGCATCCAACTCTCCTCTATCAGCCACAATCTTGCCAATGCATCCATATCTGCAAATAACATCTTCAAGAAGGAATCTACATACCGATGATGTCTCCTTAGTTCTTAATGCTCGACCTTCAACTTGGTTGGTAAGATCCTCCCTTGCGAGCACGAGATACTTCATCTGCGATTGCCCCATTCGCATCATTACGATGTCCACCATCCATTTGTAGTGTACCGCCAGCGGGTAAGTTAGATGGAGTTCGTCTTGATGGCGAACATTGGAGAAGAACTGGCATTCCTTGCATATTTCCACGTAAGCTGCTATATCTGTATAGATTCCGGGTCACCAATACTTCTCCTTAAGCTTTGCGAATGTGGCCCATATTCCGCGATGGCCTGCCGAAGCACTATTATGAAACTCCGACATGAGTTTTTGTCGGTCTTCCAACTTGCAAACAACCTGCATTGGAGTTCCGCTCTTTTTCTTCGCATGCCGCCAAAGAGCTCCATCCTTAAGAAAATACTTGTACGCCTTCTTACGAATTCGATGGAAATCTTCCGTTGACCAGGATTCATCTAGTTGAAGTGTTCGCAAGTATCTCCCGATCTCCATGAAGTCGCCTTCATAGTCCTCTTCTACGAAAGTTGTTAGCACTCGAGCATAGGAACTTGTGAAGAAGTCCAGGCTCACCTCCTCTTCATCAGAACGTGGACCTTCTTCTTCGTCATATCTTGCCCTTGATAGCATGTCATCAATGACATTATGCTTCCCAGCTACATGTCGGATCTCCGGATCGAGTGACTTGACATATGCGATCCATCGTAACATGGCGATATCTGGTGTATTACAGTCAAATACTATACCCAAGATGGGTAGGTAGTCTGTCTCGATTACCACTTCAGCTCCAATAAGGTAGTTACGATTAGACTTGATTGCCGAGACAATTCCCCACAGCTCCCTCTTCACTTGGGCGTACCTTCTCTGCCTGTCACTTAGCAGCTTTGCGCCGAACCGAATTGCATATTGATTGCTATCCTCGTCCTCTTGGTTAATAACCCATCCAATACCGGTCGGACTAGTATCTACAGTCACGAAAATAGGTTTGCCATCACAATAGTCCGCCTTCCGTAATGCGGGTGCCTCCATCAGTAATTTCTTCAGTCTTCGGATGGCTAATGTATGCTCGCTCGTCCATTCAAACCTGCGCTTCTTCTTCAGCAGACCATATAATGGCTCGGCAATATGAGCATAGTGACGTGGTATCCAAATATGATAAAATGCACACGCTCCAAGTGTTGTAAGAGGTCGTTGGGCAGAACAATGCACTGGCTCCAGCAGCATGGTGGAGCTGTCAAGATGAGGGTTAGAATTGAGAGAAGATCAGATCTGAAGGAGGAGGCTTCAAATCTGAGGCGGTCAATGGTGATGGCAAAGATACGAGAGAGAGAGAGAGAGAGAGAGAGAGAGAGAGAGAGAGAGAGAGAGAGAGAGAGAGAGAGAGAGAGAGAGAGAGAGATAGGCACAAAATAGAACTTCTATTATCTGGAGTTGGAGCAACCAACTTTGGACGACCATACAAGCTTGGTATTTATACCCCCAAGCTAGGGCACCAACCTTTCCGGCATATTACAAATATGGCCCGTCCACTTATGGATAGTGTGAACACGGCCATTAGATGCCTGCATTTGACACTCCCCCGTAATGGGCGTGTTCCAAAAATCCGTAAAAAAAAAAAAGAAAAAATATACAAGTTTTACAGATTTCCAAAGGGGCTGATATACCGCGGAATAGTATGAATGATCGTAGTAGTACGATCGAGCCTAGAGTAAGAATAATCGTAATAGTACGATTATTGCCTAAAGTACGAATAATCGTAATAGTACGATTATTTCCGCAGTTCGTCCGGAATCAGCTCCACGCCCATCCGATCACGCAAGAACCGAAATTGTTTCGTCAAAAGACTCTTGGTCATCGCGTCGGCAACATTGTAAGTCGTAGAGACCTTCTCTAGATTGAACATCTCCTTAGTTGCGCAATCCCGAACGAAGTGATACCGAACCTCGATATGCTTAGAAGCATGGTGATGTACCGGATTCTTCGCTAAAGTGACGGCTCCCTGGCTGTCGCTGAGTACGATCGGAATCCATTTCGAATTAACTTGTCGAAACGTACCAGCTAGTCGTCCGAGCCAAAGCGCTTCCTTCGCTGCGTCCGACGCAGCTATGTACTCTGCTTCGGTCGTACTCATAGCCGTACAGTCCTGTAGTTTCGATCTCCACGAAATGGCGCCATACCCAAACCTGAAGAAGTATCCGGACGTCGATTTCTGGGTGTCGAGACACCCCGCATTGTCGTGCAGTATGGAGCCGGATCTTCGCGTGAGTTGGGCGATAACCACTGGGGTCCTGGACGAGGAGAAGTAGAGAATGAAAGAGAGAGATCAAGATGGGTTGAGAAGGGTTTATGATATAATTCCTCCGAATGTTGCTGATAAGCTCCTGATGATCGCCGATAATGATCGTTTAAATTAAGAATTTGGGAGTTGATGATGATTTCTGATTTCATAAGATAATTTTTCAGTGCATGAGTTGATCTCCCGAGGTGATGGTTAGGGCTTCAACTAGCCCTGTTTATAGAGGTGAGAGAAGCTATGCATGCATGCATGGATGCTAGTTGTGCATGCACACGTCATGCATGCATGCTAGTTGTGCATGCGTGCATGCACACATGTCATGCATGCATACTAGTTGTGCATGAGTGCATGCACACGTGTCGTGCATGTGATCATGCACGCTAGTCGTGCATGCATGCTTTTGTTGTATGAAATACACATGAATACCTTCTATAATATCTGGATGCACTTAGCCTCATGCATGAGACATTAGTGTAGTGGAAAACTCTCAACTTAATGACGTGGAGGTACAATGTTCAACTCCTGCCCTATGCACGTATAATTATAAATTATAAATGTAATATATATCCTCATAGTTTTATTATTTTGAAGGGGTGTACCGTGTACACTACGACAACGTAATCCGAGTCGGTGTAGCCAACTAGGCCTAAGGGTTCGTTCGGTCCGAATTTGATGTCATAGTCTTGTGTGCCAACTAGATATCTGAAGATATGCTTCACTGCGTTCTAGTGTGGGCGGCCGGGATTGTGCATGAATCTGCTAACGACTCCAACCGCATGCGCTATGTCTGGCCGCATCGCAACCATAGCGTACATCAATGAGCCAACAGCCGGTGCGTATGGTACCGACTTCATATGATCCCCATCCGGACCAGGTGTCGGGCAGTCCTTCCATGACAGCCGAAGGTTGGCAGGTAGTGGTGTCGTAGCAGATCGAGCCGAATGCATGCTGAAGCGCTCCGAAATTCGTCGGATGTAAGCGAAGTGAGACAGATATAACTGTCGCGAATGGCGATTCCGTGTGATCTTCATCCCGAGATTGTGATGTGCCGGACCGAGGTCCTTCATTGCGAACTTCAGCAACATTTGCCGTCGGAGCTTGGCAAGCTCTCCGATATGTCCACCGGAGAGCATCATATCGTCCACGTAGAGGATGAGGAAGATGGGGCTCCCATCGGGTGCGTCCTTACTGTAGAGGCAATGGTCCTCATCCGATCGAAGAAAGCCGATCGATCGTACGAAATCGTTGAACTTCCTATACCATTTCCTCAGAGCCTATTTCAAGCCGTACAAGCTCTTCCGTAACCGACATATGAGATGTTCACGGCCTGGTGACGCAAAGCCTTGCGGCTGCTCCATATATATTTCCTCGTCTAGATCACCATGGAGGATTGCCGTTTTTACATCCAGTTGAAGAAGCTTCAAGTCCTCGAGCGCGACTACGTCGAGGAGGAAACGGAGGGTTGTCATCATTACGACAGGTGAGAAGACTTCGTCGAAGTCTACACCGTACTCTTGTCGTAAGAATCGGATAGTGTTTACGCCATCATCTATACTTCGGACTGGTGGAATTGGATACTTGTTTGAGTCGATAGATCCACTTGCACGGTAGTGCTTTCCGATTCCGCGGAAGTTCCACCAAGTCCCAAGTCTCGTTTGCGCGGATGGAGTTCATTTCGGACTCCATTGCAAGTTGCCAACTTGCAGCATCCGTAGCTTCCATCGTTTCTCTATATGTCATAGGTTCACCAGCGTCCGTAAAGAACAAGCCGGGAGAGTACCTCTTAGGTGGCTGCGACAGTCTTTTCGATCGACGTGGAATGACTGAGCTAGCCGGTTCTAGTGCGATCATACTTCACACGTCCGAACTTGGTTCATCGGACCCTGTCGGACTGATAGTGGCTCTGCTACTCGGATTTTCGTCAAGTACGGCTCCTTCCGTACTAAGAGGGTGGGCTGACTATGAACCGGACCTTGTCTGCTGTGTTGGGCCGTCCGAAGGAGTGGGTACGTACGCAAACGTAACTCTCTGTAATTCGATCGGGCGATCGGCAGCCTTGTGCATCGCGGACTTGTTGAAGACCACATCCGAATTTCGGACAACTTGGTGAGTCTCCGGGTCCCATAAGCGATAGCCCAAACTTCCGTCAGGTCCATATCCGAGGAAAACCCATTTCCGTGATCGTGACTCCAGTTTACGACGCTCGTCCCTTGGCACAAGTGCGTATGCTTCGCATCCGAATCTCCGTAGCTTTTCGTAATCGGGTTTTCGTCTTGTCCAAAGCTCTTGCGGAAATTTCGATCCAAGTGGCCTACTCGGAGACATGTTAATGATGTGTACGGCCGTGAGTAGCGCCTCGGCCCAGAAGCCGTCTGTAAGTCCGGAATGGTGCAGCATAGAAACAATCCCCTCCTGGATTGTACGATTCATCTGTTCCGCGACTCCATTTTGCTCCGGACTGTAAGGAGCCGTAAATTCGCGTCTGATGCCGCGTTCTCGGCAAAATTGGACAAACTCGTCAGACTTATACTCTCCCCCGTTATGGGATTGTAGACATTTGATCAGCTTCCGATCCGTCTGATTCTCGACCATTGCAAGCCAATCCTTGAAGATCGTAAAGACACGATCTTTTGTCCGAGTTGGATAAGCCCACACCTTCCGCGTAGCATCGTCGATGAAGGTGAGGAAGTACGACGCTCCGCCGAGAGACGAATGTGGCATTGGGCCACGGATGTCCGAATGGACCAAATCGAGCGGACTCGATTCTCTCGGCGTACTGGTCGGATGTAGGTATCCGACTTGCTTGCCGTACTGGCAATGTTCGCAAAATTGATGGTCGGAGAAGGAGAGCTTGGGAATGTAGCCGGCCTTGGATAGGTGCGTGATGCCGGCTTTGCTCAGGTGGCTGAGTCTTCCGTGCCATAGTGATGGCACCGGAATATCCACGACGAATAAGTCACCCTCTCGAAGCATGACGTACAGAGGATACAACGAGTGTATCTTCGGACCACGAGCAAGTAGGAGGTTCCCTTTGTGGAGACTACACCATCATGACGAGAAGCTGGCACGGATGCCTGCTTCGTCGAGTTGTCCCACCGAAATGAGCGACCTTGATAGCTCCGGGACGTGCCAAACATCGTGGAGTACGATCGTAGAGCCACACGGAAGGTTAAGCTCTACTGTGTCGATGCCGAAGACCGCACAATGCTGCGAATTTCCGATGCGTACAGGATCGAAACTTCGAGCTGTATACTGTCAGAATTGCGATCGGATCGGAGTTACGTGGTAAGAGGCGCCCGAGTCGAGTAGCCAACTTCTGGCTTCCTCCGTCGTAAGTAGAACTTCTACTTTGGTCGTGCTCTCCAAAGTGAGGATGTTCGGATCATCCTCCGTAGTATCTCCGATTGTGCGTCATAGAGTCGTAGAAGATGAACCGCAGTAGTTCACCTCCTCAGTACGATTGCCCTTTTGCGTAAATTTTCCGTTCTTCGCTTTGAGGGCTCGGCAGTCGGCCTTGATGTGTCCAGGTTTCTTGCAGCAGTTGCATGTCAGCGATCCCCTTGACTTGCTTCGGTTTCTCATCGCGTTTGGCCCGCACGAGAAACTTCTTCCACGATGTTGCTGTCTATCACCCGTACTCTGTACGGTGTAGGCTTCACTCACCGTGTTCTAAAAAAAATGTTTTTCTCCGAGCATCTTCAGACAGAATGGAGCTCGTAGTTTCGGAGTACTTCACGGCTGTAGTAGACGCGTTCAATACGGTCGTGACGAAGGTTTCCTAGGACGGTGGAAGGCTACTCATCAACAGTAGAGCTTTCAGCTCGTCGTCAATCGTCATTCCTTGTGGTGACAGTAGGGAAATGATTCCTTCGTAGTCGTTCAGGTGTGATCGAGTCGGAATCTTTCATCTACAGGTTGTAAAGGCGTCGTATTAGGTAGATCTTCGTAGCGGCCACCTTCTTTTCGTAAGTGTTCAACAGCGTCTTCCACAATTCTTTCGCTGTCGTACACGACTGAACCGTGTAATAGATGGATTTAGACAGATGCATTCGGATGGTCGCGCCGGCTACTCGGTATAGTTTTGTCCATATGTCCGGCTTGTATGTTGCCGGAGCCATGTCGTGCTCTATTGGATCGATGTAGCCGCGGACTATGAGATAGTCTTGCATCTGTTCTTTCCAGAAGTTGAAGGTCGTCCCATCGAACTTCCTTATGCTCATCTCGGATGAGTCGGATGTCGAAGCCATTGGTCGGGAAGGCTTGTACGTAGTTCTGCCCGAAGTGGTTATAAATGCGGGTGAGTACGACCACACTGCAGTCTACCCGAATGCGATCTAACCGAGTTGAACACGAACTTGTCGGAGGCGGAAGTTCTGTCCGAAGTGGTTACGGCTGCGGGAGAGTACGATTGCACTGCAGTCTACCCGAATGCAGTCTAACTGAGTTGGACACAAACTTGTCGTAGTTCTGCCTGGAGTGGTTACAACCGCGGGTGAGTACGACTGTACTGCAGTCTACCCAAATGCGGTCTAACCGAGTTGGGCACGAACGTTGTGGCAGTCCGCGGTTCTACTCGGAGTGGACACAAGTGTTGCGACTCTTCCTGAAGTGAGTACGAACCGTGCCGCCAAAGTCCGAGTTGAAGTCGGACTGTTACGCCTAGTCCGCAGAAGAACAAGTCGTACTGGCTCTTCTGAAGCGGATTTCGGCCAAAGTACTTCTACGCGGAGTGAGCACAAGCCACTGGCTCTGCCCGAAGTGCATATGAAGCACTGTAAAAGAGAGTACGACTGTCCAAATCATGATCTAATCGTACACTATACGAATTAGGTCGCGATAGTGTTTTTTACTGCAGATTGCGGTAAAACGGTCCACGCTAAGGTAAATACAGGAGGAAGGCAGTAGCTGCAAATGACGACTTGCAGCGAACGAACCGCGCTCTGATACCAAATGTTGTAAGAGGTTGTTAGGCGGAACAATGCACTGGCTCTGCAGTATGGTGGAGCTGTCAAGATGAGGGTTAGAATTGAGAGAAGATCAGATCTGAAGGAGGAGGCTTCAGATCTGAGGCGATCAATGGTGACGGCAAAGATACGAGAGAGAGAGAGAGAGATAGGCACAAAATAGAAGCCTTCTATTATCTGGAGTTGGAGCAACCAACTTTGGACGACCATACAAGCTTGGTATTTATAACCCCAAGCCAGGGCACCAGCCTTTCCGGCATATTACAAATATGGCCCATCCACTTATGGACAGTGTGAACACGGCCATTAGATGCCCGCATTCGACACCAAGGAACCTTCGAACCTCCGTTTGAGACTAACATTCCTCCTTTATATCTTGAATTGCGTTCACTTTGGATAGTGAGAGTTTTCAGCTGTATGCTCCACATAAGTGACCCACCACCACGATCTCTAGCGGTCCAAATGAGGACTTTTCTCCTGAAAATGTCAGATTCTCTTCTTTGAGTCTTTGTAACACCTTCTCGCAGTCCTTCAAATGATCTATGACGAACTTCATGCGTCTCGAAGCTTCTCCTTGGTCTCTTTAGTGAAGACATGACCTATCGTCTTCGGGTTCCTTAAACTTGGATCGTTCGCAACTTCCTTTATCTTCTGCCAGCTATCTTCCGGTAACGGAACCGCAACTAGCTTGATTTTCCTATCCACCGTTTTGTATTTTGTGTTAACTCCAACTACCTCCATCAAGTTGGCCCGATGATACTCATCAATGACAGCCTACATGTTGATGGAGTTAGCTGAAATCACAGGTTGATCCTGAGAACAACTCAAGTCCACGACGTCCTCGATTTCGCCGATGGTGTCGTTAAATGAAGCTTCCTCCAGAGTATGAGTCAAGAACTCATCTTCTTCAATTATGTTTTCTTCTGTCAACATCTTCTCAAGATGTTGAATCCAACGCTTATCCTTCCTGTTGAGTAGTGTTAGTTTACATGCGCCACTAGATATGACGCATGTCGCTTCTCCTTGTAATCCACGCGCTCTCCTTCCTTGTGTTGTGGACAAAGGTCGTCAGGCGGAACAAGCGCTGGCCTCCAACAGTATGGTGGAGACGTGAAGGCGTTGGTGGAAGCAGAGAGAAGATCAGATCTGAAGGATGAGGCTTCATATCTGAAACATCAAGTTGTGGCGGCCAAGACACTAGAGAGTGTGAGAGAGAGAGTTAGGCACAAAATGGAAACTTCCATTAACTGAG
>JBBBWG010020000.1:8448-40482 GCA_037176905.1 Azolla pinnata
TCAGAGATTAGGGTTTATGGTTCATGGTTTAGGGCTTAGGGTTTAGGGTTTAGGGTTTAGGTCTCAAGTTTTAGGGTTTTAGGTTTAGTGTCCAGTTTAGGGTGCCCTTGTGCTACCATTACCACTGATTTTTAGGGTTTAAGGTTTAAGGTTAAATGTTTAGGGTTTTATGCTTATAAGTTAGAGTTTATGGTTCATGGTTTAGGGCTTAGGTTTTAGGGTTTAGGGTTTATGGCTTAGGGATCAGGGCTCAAGTTTTAAGGTTTAAGATTTAGTGTCTGGTTTAGGGTGCCCTTGTGCTACCATTAGCACTGATTTTTAGGGTTCGGGGTTTAGGGTTTAGTGTTCAGAGATTAGGGTTTATGGTTCATGGTTTAGGGCTTAGGGTTTATGGTTTAGGGTTTAGGGCTTAGGGATCAGGACTCAAGTTTTAGGGTTTAAGGTTTAGTGTCTGGTTTAGTGTGCCCGTGTGCTACCATTAACACTAATTTTTACGGTTTGGGTTTTAGGGTTTTGTGCTTATAGATTAGGGTTTATGGTTCATGGTTTAGGGCTTAGGGTTTAGGGTTTAGGGCTTAGGGCTTAGGGATTAGGTCTCAAGTTTTAGGATTTTACGTTTAGTGTCCAGTTTAGGGTGCTTTGTGGTACCATTAGCACTAATTTTTAGGGTTCGGGGTTTTAGGGTTTATTGCTCAGAGATTAGGGTTTATGGTTCATGGTTTAGGGCTTCGGGTATATGTTCTAGGTTTTAGGGATTAGGTCTCAAGTTTTAGGGTTTAAGATTTAGTGTTCAATTTAGGGCTTAGGGTTTAGGGTGTCCTTGTGCTACCATTAGCACTGATTTAGGGTTGAAGGTTTAAGGTTTAATGTTTAGGGTTTAGGGTTTCGGGTTTAAAGCTTAGGGATTAGGTCTCAAGTTTAGGGTTTTAGGTTTAGTGTCCGGTTTAGGGTGCCCTTGTGCTACCATTAGCACTGATTTTTAGGGTTCAGGGTTTAGGGTTTAGTGTTCAGAGATTAGGGTTTATGGTTCATGGTTTAGGGCTTAGGGTATATGGTCTAGGGTTTAGGGATCAGGTCTCAAGTTTTAGGGTTTAAGATTTAGTGTTCAATTTAGGGCTTAGGGTTTAGGGTGCTGTTGTGCTACCATTAGCACTTTTTTAGGGTTTAAGGTTTAAGGTTTAATGTTTAGGGTTTTATGTTTATAGATTAGGGTTTATGGTTCATGGTTTAGGGCTTAGGGTTTATGGTTCATGGTTTAGGGCTTAGGGTTTATGGTTTAGGGTTTAGGGCTTAGGGATCATGTCTCAAGTTTTAGGGTTTAAGGTTTAATGTCCGGTTTAGGGTGCCCTTGTGCTACCATTAGCACTGATTTTTAGGGGTCAGGGTTTAGGGTTTAGTATTCAGAGATTAGGGTTTATGGTCCATGGTTTAGGGCTCATGGTTTATGGTTTAGAGTTTAGGGCTTAGGGATCAGGTCTCGAGGTTTAGGGTTTAAGGTTTAGTGTCGGGTTTAGGGTTTAGGGTGCCCTTGTGCTATCATTAGCACTGTTTAGGGTTCCTGGTTTAAGGTTTAAGGTTTGAGGTTTGAGGTTTAAGGTTTAGGGTTTAGGGTTTAGGGCTTAGGGATCAGGTCTCAAGATTTAGGGCTTAAGGTTTAGTGTCCAGTTTAGGGTTTAGGGTTTAGCGTGCCCTTGTGCTAGCATTGATTTAGGGTTCAGGGTTTTAAGTTTAAGTTTTAGGGCTTAGTGTTTAGACATTAGGGTTTATGGTTTATGGTTTAGGGCTTAGGGCTTAGGGATCAAGTCTCAAGTTTTAGGGTTTAGGGCTTAGGGTTTAAGGTTTAGTGTCATGTTTAGGGTTTAGGGTTTAGGGTGCCCTTGTGCTACCATTAGCACTGATTTAGGATTCAGGGTTTAAGGTTTAAGGTTTAGGGTTTAGTGTTTAGATATTAGGGTTTATGGTTTAGGGTTTAGGGTTTAGGGCTTAGGGATTAGGTCTCAAGTTTTAGGGTTTAAGGTTTAGTGTTCGATCATCGTGGAGGCTGTTAAGGGAGATTCGGGGAAAGTTGTTTTAGAAGCAGTTACAGTTTTTGAAGCAATGGGCTCCTTTGCCTAAACTCTAAATCAGTCTCCGCTGGCTTTTCTATTTCCGTCATCTATAACTTGATGATACATCGAGATGTCAATTTGGTTTATTGTGGCTTAGGGTTTATGATTTAGTGTTTGATCGTCGAGGTTTATGGTTTTATGTTTTGCAGCCAATATGGCAATTTCTTTGTTCACTAATCGAAGCCAATACTTTCTTTAACTAAGGAAAGAAAATAAACAGACAATTACCCACTAATCACCGCATCGATGACCGATTCCGATTAGCATCACTACGTTATGAATTAACCCATCTTAAGGCCTCTTCGAATAAACCAAATCAATACTTAATTACTCACCGATTACAACCCTTCATAATCCATTGATCACCTCCTTAATGACCAATTAGCTACCATCGCTAAATTAATGGCATTATCCCTGAGGCTGAATCCAACCCATTGATCGCATCATTCGTAGCTCATTATGTTATACTGAATCTGTCCTTAATTACGCATGAACTGCGACCCTAATGATCCACTAATCACCTCCTTAATGACCAATCAATTAGCATCGCTAAATTAATTTAATTATCCCAAAGGCTGAATCCGACCCATCGATCACATCATTCACACCTCGTTATGTTTGAGTTTGAGCAGCCAAATTTCTTACAATCTCCTTGAATAACTCAATTTATCCTCAATTACCCATTAATTACAATATTAACAGTCCATTAATCACCTCCGTAGCGACCAATTGATTACCATCATGACATCAAATCACATTATCACTAGGGTATTCCACTGCACCTTTCCCTCATATTTTTCGTCAATTTGTTGCGGATCATTCAAGCCGCCTTATGATATGACCCACTCGATCCTTTGTTGTGCATTTAGATGCATATGGCTCTACTTTGTCACTTGTCGGAATGCAATATCATGCTCTCAAATTCAAGGATTGTGTAAATTTGTAGGACCCATTTGTAGGATCCATTTTTTGTCACCCAAAATTTAATGAAGTCTACCCTTAACATGTGGAAAGATCATGAAATAGCCCACGAAAACATATTAATAATTAACGACTGATGATTCAAATGGGCAGTTTATAAAAATAAGTGGTTGGTGAATGATACCAAAGAGAAATGTTTAACTAGAAATTTAAAGGAATCTTGACATATTAGAGGGCAATTAAGAGCTTAATGTTGGCTTATCAAGAGAGCAACTAAGAGCTTCATGCTGACTTATTAAGAGAGCAAATGAGAGCTTAGCTCTGACTTATGCAGAGAATGATTAAGAGGCTTGTTAGGAGAGCAATTACGAGCTTAATGTTGCGTTAGTAAGAGAAAAATTAAAAGGCTCGTGCCAAGTTACAATTAAGATCTCGATGTCGGACTTATAATTAAGACAGCAATTAAAAACTTAAATGTTGATCTTATTAAGAGCACAATTAGGAACTTAATATTGACTTATAATTAAGAGAGCAATTGAGATGTCGACATATTAAGAGCACAATTCGGAACTTAATGTTGACTATTGAGAGAGAAATCGAGAGCTCGGTGTTGATCTGGTTTATCAACCCCTATAAGATCATCATCAAAGTCCACATCTCAAATTATTAAAAAAATTAAGGGATCAACCGAGATGAGATTTACGACACCAAATTACAAAGCCTAATTTGTCACTAGAGGCATGACAAAGTCGATTTTGGCAAGTTGTTTTTAGACTTGAACCAATCTGCGAGTTCTACCCGGAATTTGTTGGCCCTGTGAGATTGCAATATACACAGAAACATGTTGTTATGCATTGTGAACATCAGAGTCATGAACTTATTGAATGGGTCATAGATGCATTTATTGTACTCTTATCGATTCAGCTCGAATTTATGTTATCCTACATCTAACTGGGAATGAGATTTCATATTTAAACATATTCTTCAATTAGTGAACAAAGAACTGTCATATATGGCTACAAAACATATGTATAATATATATTGATCAGTTAAAGGTTATACATTCAATACAATCAACCATTAGCTCAAGATCTTGATGTATCATCAAGAATATCAAGTTATAAGCCACATAAATAAAAAGTTTGGCAGTAAATAACACCATTCTAAAGAACTGCCATATATGGCTACAAAACATATGCATAATATATATTGATCAGTTAAAGGTTATACATTCAATACAATCAACCATTAGCTCAACATCTTGATGTATCATCAAGAATATCAAGTTATAAGCCACATAAATAAAAAGTTTGGTAGTAAATAACACCATTCTAAACCATGTCATAGTTGCTTAAAACATTGCAAAAGGAGCACACTACTTCAGAAACCATAGATGTTTCTTAATGGGATGACATATTCAATGTGTGACACAAGGGTTAGGGGCATAGAGGTGCACCATTGTATATATCCAAGAACAGATGTCTAAGTTAATCCATTCAGTTGCCTCTAAAACAGGATCGACAATTGATTTGTGTACCATACACCACTTAGCAAATATATACATGCCATTTAATGAGCACATTCTCTCTTATTTCAATCTACTTGTCATATTATGATCTACTAATAATAAAGCAATAAAAAGGAGAAGATTAGAGAATATATTAAAGATAATTAACTACACCAACTACCCTCGAGCAAAGATGTGAAGACGAATATAAGTATTATTTGTGTCCCATACCACATATAATTACCTCTAATTATATCTCAAAAGCTTGATAAATACGGATCTGATGACAAAGAGCCTAGCCTCACCAGGAGAGTCTTCACAACGTCTCAGGATGTTGTAACAAAAGGAGGTAGCTAATCCACTTTATATAGGTCAAACTTTCGGGGCTCCCTGACTACTTTGTGCGTTCACACTTATCCAGTGATTGTATGGGTTTGTCCAAATCATAGGATAACGAGTTTCCCACTTATCCTACCCTTAAACCATTTAAATTAACATCATCAATTAGTTCCCCAAGGTTATGTCAATAACATGTCTAACCAGGGATATCTTGTTTCCCTTGGCTTAACGAACGATTTCACTCAGATCTTCTAACAACCAACACTTTGGCTTTACCTGCACTAGGCTAACCAAGGGCAAAATCGAACATGGAAAAGCAAGCTCGAAAGCCGAGGTGGGGCAAAGGCAAACCGATTTTGAGAAAGAGCTGTGAAAGATTGCGCCGGACGTTTCCATCCACTGGCAAAAGGAGGGTTCTGTTCTTCTGACAGTTGTATTCTAGCGCCATGATCTTCCAACCCATCATGCTCTGGAAAGTTGGGGAAAGGAGAAGATCGATTAAAGAACATAAGCTTTGAAAGAAGAAGGGTCAAACAAAAAAAAAAACACAATGGGCACCACGATGAATACAGGTTGCATACTGTTGCCAACCTGATGATCGATTCGAATCAGATCAAGTTACGGACCCCTCTTCATCCGTCACCATATGTTTTTCTGATCGATTCCTTCTGCTAATAAAAGAATCATGCAGTCAAAACGGTTATATGTAGTTGCAGAAGGCTACAAAACAGACAACTACTTCTCTGAATGCCATGCTAGTAAGGCACGGTGGAAACAAGCGAATTCTGCACACCATCCGCGTGAAAACGCATGCTAACGCATGCATGATCAATCCCGCACATCATTCGTGAACATAAATACATACATGACACGCACACATACATACATACATACATAGAAACATAAATACATGCGCATATGCGCACATGCACGCACACATGCATGCATACATACATGCATGCTGCATGCTCACATACATGTCACATGTGCATATGCATGCACACTTGAAACACATCCGCATACATACACACACGCACACATACATACATACATACATACATACCCATACATGCACACACACATACATACATGTAGAAATGATACGCATGTAAGATACGTGCATGCATGCACACATGAAGCACATCCGCATACATACAGGCACACATACATACATACACATAGGCATACACACATACATACATACACGTCCACCACGCACACATACATAGGCCTAGGAACAGATACATGCGCATGCAGCATACGTGCATGCTTTCACACTTGACGCACATCCGCATGCATACATACATATGCAAACGCATGCATGCATGCATGCATGCACACGCACATACGCATGCATGCGTGCACACGCACATACGCATGCATGCGTGCACACGCACATGCACCCATGCATGGACGCACACGCATACGCATACATGCATGCACACATACATGCAGGCATACGCATACGCATACGCATACATGCGTGCACACATGCATACATACATACACACACGCCCCCATACATGCATGCACACACGCACGCATGCATACATGCATACACACATGCACGCATGCCCGCATGCATACATACATGCATGCACACATGCACGCATGCCCGCATGCACCCATACATACATACATGCATGCCCGCATGCACGCATACATACATACATGCAGGCACTCATACATACATGCACGCAGGCACGCATACATACATGCATGCAGGCATGCACGCATACATACATGCATGCAGGCATGCACGCATACACACATGCATGCAGGCACGCACGCATACATACATACATACATACACGCATGCACGCATACATACATACATGCACGCACGCATACATACATGCATGCATGCACACACGCATGCATACATACATGCACGCACGCACGCATGCATACATGCATGCAGGCACGCACGCATACATACATACATGCACGCATGCACGCATACATACATACATGCATGCATGCACACATGCATACATGCCATCGTATCAATCGCTATGTATGGATGCACGCATACACGCATGCATGCATACATGCCATTGCATGCATGCATACATGCATGCATACATAGCGATTGACCATATATATACGACCGACAATCTAGGGGGATGATGATGGATGTGCGCTGACGGAGCTGTGATTTCTGCTCTCAGGATATTCATCAGGTAATTCTCTTGCCCTGTGCTTGAACAAGTTTCTTCCTTGTGGAGATGGAGATGCGGGAGAGACACAGTCAGAGTGAGGGAGAGAATGGGAGAGAGAAGCATTCACCTTGGCTTCGTTGTTTCATTCCTGTGGCTCTTTGAAATATGTAGCTACCGTCTGCCATTTAGTTGTCCTTGAAAATCTATGGCTTCATCGAAGTCCTTGAGAATGGCTGAGATGGGAGAAAATGACCATATGCATACTCGTGTTCACAAAGAGGACCTTTTTTTTTGTTTCTTTGGAGCAATCTGAATTATCTCATTGCCTAGATCTTCACCGAAGTCTTTGAACCTGAATGGGCTCAAATTCTTTCTTTTCTGTTGCGTAGATCAACAGCCAAATATTGTAGAAAATACTTGAAGGTTTGAATTTCAGATGCGAATGCACTTCTATGAGAATGGGAAGGAATATATGTGTATGTGTATATATGTAGAAATCTATCGCTAATGGGACATGAGAAAGGCGAATTTGTTTGTTCAAGTTGAATGCGTAAGAAATCTGTTGGAATTCCTCTATCTAGCTGGTTCGACAGGTGTCCATTTCTCCCTCAAAACAAAATTTTGAGTCTCCAAAATTCCATTTTATAGCTCAAAACGGTCGACGAGAGCAAACAAAGAAGTACATCTTAAAAATGCGTTTCTCTTTGAGAACAAAGCATGAAAAGTGTAACTAATTATAAATTTAAAACTCCTAAAGAAGCTCTTTTTCTAGACATGTAAGATTGTGAACTCAGAAAGATTAAAACTGTGGTGATAGGACAATGAACTTTATCTGTCAATGATAAGGGTGACGTGCCAATAATCGATCATGCTGATCCAAAACTCTTTGATTGTTGGCAAGCTGCATGAATGGAGAAATCTGGTTATTGTATGTAACGACCTGGCATTAGAAATCAAATAATGATTTGTCAGTATGTTGTTGCAAGAGCTCAGAGTAACACATGAGTACGTCATACAGTAGGAGAAACACCACTATTCTCAAAGCTAACGTTTTTGAGTTTTCTCATCACTCTAAATCCGTGCATAAAAATTCTGGACTCCAAACACTTGAAGCTCTAATGCTGTTTAATTGATAATGGCACTATGTAATGTTTGTATAAGCTAGAGACAGTTATGAGACGTGTAAGGTGCTTTTGAAATGATTCTGTGGCTGTTCTGGCATCTATTTATATATATCTATACCATTAGTAGAGAAACTGTTTGTCGTACTGTAAATACCCCTTTTTATTAAGCATTTATAACAATTTTTATTTGGTTGTTTATCATAGATAGCTGGAGATATGGATGAAAAGACAAGCAACCTTGAAGTTTTACAAAAACGGATATCCGAGCTCGAACGAGGTGTTTCTCAAGATGCAATTATCTTAGTATGCATTTTGAAACTTGGTTTTGATTACTACTTACGTGGGAAGTTATTGAGCAACTTACAATTTGCCATTTTCTCCACACATTATTTCTGAGATTTGAAATACCAAAAGCTAGGAAATAATAAGGTCATATCTTAATTAATGTTCAATGTTCCTATTTTAATCAGTTCTACATTTATTGTATGCAATACTTACTGTACATCAATTCAATTTGTGTTTTACATGGAGTATGCTAGCTTTTTACTAATAGATAGTTGAGCACTTGTCATTTACTTGTCTCCTGAGTGTGGCCCTGTCGAAGCATAAGTAAATATAGATGATTCAGTCCAGAAATGAAAACCTACAAAATACTGAAATTTCAAACACTGAATTGTACTCGAAATTTCTATGATACTGTTGTTAGGTCAATATTGGCCCTGGAACTTCAGATTATCATATTTAGATGCAACTCGAGGGTGTGGTAATGAATTTGCAACTTGGGCTGCCATTTCAAATCAGGGAGAGTGTGCCAATTACCTTCATTTGATGAACATTTATTTTCTCTGACTACATGTTGAACACCTACCAAGCATCACACTCCCCACATGGTGAAACTGATGCATGCTGATTGAAAAGTTGAAAAAGTAGCCATGAAGAAAGATAACTCATCCAACCAATCATGAACCAACTTTATAGAAAAGTGTAAAAGTCATGTGTGACTTTTTGTATTCTTCTTCTCTTCCAATATCTTGAAATAGACATTTGCCACAATGTAGGCCAGAATATGGAGGATTCTCCCGTGCTTTATGTTTAGGTATCAAGTTCATAGAGAGCAGCTGACTGGTCATGGAAGAATCGATTGCCACTCACCATCTATGGACCTGATGAAATACACAAGTTTTCAAAGCGAGAATGTTCTTTGTTGAGTGTATGGTGTTTGCTTAGCTGGTATTATATCTTCCATTGAAGTCATCAATTGGAGTTGTTCTTACAGTCTACATTAATGTGGGTGACAGCAAAACAAGGAAAGTAATCAATCTTCCCTAAGGTTTCAGGAACACTCCCATCATTTGTAAGATGATTAATTAGACACGGAAGATGCTTACTGATGACAAGATCCGTCAAAAATAAATATGCAGGTTTGTGAGATAAGCTGTAAGTCAAGAATTTAGAGAGTGAAGTAGAAAAATGAGGAATTGGAAAGTAACTTCTCAGTTTTTCTGAGCGTTCTTACTTCAGAGAGGTTTGCTGTCCTTCACCCTTAGCAGTTGTGCATATGCCACTTTGAAGGTATGGAAACTGCAAATATTTGACAAGCAGTTAACTCTACTGGAACATCCAATATTGCAGTCGAATGCCACCGAAGATCTGATACCCCAAGGAGCGTATGACATTTCCTTTTGAAAGTCTTGTGGGACATAAAGGCAGTTTAGTTGGTGAATTGAAATGGGGTGGGCTTGCCTAGAAATCATGAAACCAAGTCCTACAGTATCTATGCCTAAGGTGTAGGTCTACTTCTAATGACCCTCGTTCTGGGAAACTCTGGAATTGGGGGGAGTACATAGTTCAGGGTAGTGTAAGAATTTATAATATGTGCTAGGGGCTACTAGGGCTAGCCTCGGGCCCAAGGAATATGTGTTCACCGAAATGGAGTTGGTTCATCGAGTTCTTCTGAAACTCAAGGACTGATTGTGTTTAATGAGACATCCAATGAATATATTGAACCTCCCCAAAGCATCCTGCTGCCTACAACACACAAGCTAGTTAAAAAATAGTGAAAAAGTATGAGACTGACTGACTATACGTGAAAAAGGTCAGTAGAAAATAGCGCCATTCTCTTTTATTAGAGTATAGAAGTTAATAATGTATAAAATGGAGCATTACTAAAAAACTGGTTTATTCATAGTATTTTGAAAGGAGTAAAGCAATGATATATTAAATTACAATACAGCCAACAGTATAGTCTATCATTTTACAAATCTTTTAGTATCATGTTTGAATGATATACAGAACGTGATGAGCTTCAACTTGATATTGAGCAACTATGTATGCAACAATCTGGGATGTCAAGAAAAGCTGATGTTCTCTCCAAAGTACAAGAACGAAGGTTAGATATGGCTTAATCCTGTCTATGTCGGTTTAGAAAATGATGTTTGATAAAGTTATAATTGCAAAGCCTGAAAGATATGAAGTTTCACTATGTGGCTCTTGTGTTTTCAAGGTTCTAATAGCGTCTGTTAGTGTTTGACTTATTTTCAATTTCCATTAAAGGCGTATCATCTATCATTTGGCATTGTAACATGGTTTTGTACTGTTTCAATATCATCATGAGCAAACTCACAACATAATTACGAATTCATGGAGAAAAATCACATTTTTTATTGAAAATCATACATAAAATGTGAAAGGGTACAAATTTTCCAAGAGTTCTTTTTGTTGACCTATGCATGAATAATCTAATACAAAATTCATAGTTACCTCCTTTGTTTCCATCTCTTTGTGGTGGACACTGACATTATAATTAGGAGTCTTGGGTCCGTCAAAGACAGTCATCAGCATCAACTTAGATAGTGAGGTGTAGTATGAATAAAGACTGCACCAACACTGGCGGAGTCTTAATTATACCATTTGTGGTAATGGAGGAGGTCCATGTCATTATCTATGGAAAAGAACTATACATTAATCATGATTGTACTAGGTACATGTGAGAAACTACGAGTGTGTTTCCATATGATATCTCACAAATTCTAAGAAGATTTTCTTTGAACTTGGCACTCATGGCATATAATGACATATTTCCACTTGTCCCTAAACAATTATAGTGTGTCATACGAAAAGATTCAAGCATCATACCTGCATTAGGAACATATTTGGAACTTTGACATGAACTCCAGTTCGGTTGCATTTCTCTGCCTGCAACTACTGTCATGACAGTACTTTGTAATTGTGTTTTGTTTCTTTAATTCTAGCTGATAGTTCATGTATTTTCTATTTCTAGGAGGACCATTTGACTCTCCATCGAACTTATCAACTTTTATATTGTTTTTCTCCTTGTGATCATTACTATGTCCTGATCAATATGACCACTTTTTGACTTTTCTTGTTAAGGATCGCCACATTTACTGATAATTTATTTTGTATATTACAAAAACTCTCTTGTTAAGGATCGCCACACTTACTAATAATTTATTTTGTATATTACAAAACTCTCTTGTTAAGGATCACCACACTTCTGAACCTTTTAAATTTTTATGTTAAGGATCACTTCACTTAAGCTGGAGTTGGAAGCCAGTAAACAGAAGTTGGAGGAATGCATGATGAAAAATGGCCTATTACAAGAAGAACTGACGGAGGTCCGAAAGATAAAAGTAAGCTATATGGCATGGCTTTCTGTCACCGGACATATCATGGAGGTTATTTATTATAATCTGGCTCCAGAGTATGACTAAGTAGAACTTCTGAGCTGCTTGTTCTGTTCCTTCATGTTACAATATAAGCCCTGTACTGCTATTTGTTTCTAAGTTGTGCTAGAAAACTGTTTTGGCTAATCACCTGTTTTCATGTTAGGAGGCTGAGCTGGAAACTACTAAACAGAAATTCCAGACAGCAGTTGAAAATGCTGTTGTCGAGAGAGACAAAGCAATTTTACAGGTTATCTGTCAAACTTCTATACTTTGAGTACTAATCTGGTTTACTCATTATTGATAGCTTGTTTACAACGATGTTGGCTAGGTTGAAACAAGCCAAACAAAAGAAAAAGAGCTGTCTGAAAAAGTAAAGCAGTTGGAGGACAGGTAACTCAACGATTTTAATTGAATCACTATAATTCGACATGCATAATGTTTTCTGGTAAATCCATCTAGTTTCAGAGATAAGAATGAGCCCCATTATTCATGCATGCAAGATCATATGTCCATGCATAATTCCACATGCACTCTGGTGGATTCCGTTTCTCTACATATAAGCATACCCTTGAGGTGGTCATATGTACAGATACATTTTATTGATATTTACTTGGCATTTTCCCAGGATGGAACAACTGGCATCTGAGCTTCACAAGCAGAATAAAGTACTGTCAAGATCAATAGTCAATATAGGGACATAAGAGAAATATCTGACCCACTAAGTATTATGTAGGTTGTGGATTATTTTTGGGAAATTCGGAGCAGAGAAGGTGAGCTGCAACAAGGTCAAGGCGGTGATGAAAAAACAATAATTTTGTTGGGAGAGCCACAAAGCAACTGGATGTATGGAGACAGAAGGAGTGAATTGGAAGGTTTATATGGTCAAGTTAAAGAACAAGAAATCGTCATGGTAAAAGAAGTGGTAAAATAGTGCATTCTATGACGAGGCTCACAGCTGGATTTTGCTTTAACCATTGGTAATTTTATTACAGGATGTATTGAAGGAAAAATATCAGGCCTCTATTGATCTAGTATCTACCCTGGAAAGAGAGCTAGAGGAAGTGAGTCATCTGTCCATACTTTGATTTCTATGACTCAAGATATATATCAATTCATACTGTGTTTTATCTCAGTTAGCTACTTCAAAAAAGATAGCAGAAGATCAACATTTACATATGATGAAATCACTGAATCAACAAACTACCAATGGCAATATCAATGAATTCCCAGAGAGAAGAAACTTCCACGGTGATGTTTCTGAGGTAGTGTTCTAAACTTTACTGTAATGGTCACGGGGATTGTGAATAACAGTATTATCATGTTGGAGCTGGGTTTTCACAATAGAATCCATATATTGTATCTCCTATTAAAGTTCTAATTCTGGTCAGAAGATGACATCATTCATTGTGATACTTTCTAGGCAATTTGTGTTAACCATGGAAAATATAAGGTATCATTTACCAAACCAAATATTAGGACTAAGTTAAAAAGTTAATACCTTTATGTCGTCCTAGAATTGACTGCACCTCAGGAAGTTCGGATTGAGGGGGTTCATATGCAATTCATGCTGCATAATGCAGTAAAAAGCAGAGATTGTTTTTCAAAAACTCGATGTGTTTGCAGACTTGCGTGGTCACAGTTCTCTGTAGCAAGTGAAGATTGATATTATTGCTTTCTCAGGAGAACTACAATGGTAGCAGATATGCATCGGAAAAGGATTCTGAACTGCAGGAAGCATTGGCACTCGCCCTACAAGAGAAGGTGATATTTGCATCAATTTCACTTGATCCTTTGAGTTGTGTGACTACCGTAGTATTAAAAGTCCTGAACTCTAAGATCAGTCTCATTCATGTTCTAGACTCTAAGCATTCAATCAGTGCTACACATAAGACTGTAAACTGTCCTTGGAAATGTATCCTAATGCGCGCATGAAATAATAGAAATATTTTATTATGAATGTGGAAACTTCTTGGATGTACTTGATATCATAGATTTTGGTGTGATTTTCTTTGCTAGAACTGTTGACATATTGTTGTAGAAAGTTCAGTAAAATTCTTTTATCCTTCCATTGCTATTTAGATGAGTGAACAGTGGCAATTGCAAGTCTTCAAAATCTGATTCTAGTGATTTTGTTTTTTGAGTTGTTCACTTATTCTTTTGCATGTTGTTTGATCAGGTAACAGCACTTCTACTGTTATCTCAACAAGAACAACGGAGGATTTTAGGGGAGGAAACTATCAGCGCCCAAAAAACTCAAATTGCCGAATTGCAAAAGCAACTCTTACAGGTTTGTTAATGTTAATAGTTACTTATAATAGTACGTTTTTCTTAAAGAAAATTTATGCTTTAGGTTACAGCTGATAAAGCAAATGTGCTAATGGAACTTGCAAACCTTTGGGGAGAATTACAAAGAATGTCAGAACAGTACTCGTGCGTATTTCTATCACATTGGAATATGATACTAGAATAGAAAAGTAGAAACTTCAAAAGATCCTCAATATTTGCGTATTTACCAGAATACTCCCAGGTGTACAAACATCACTTACAGACAGGTATTCTGGGAACTGATTTAAACTTGGGAGTATTTGGTAAAATATCCAAGAAGTTTGGGATATTTTGGTGTCCTACTCCTTAACTGTGATGATCAATAATAAACTTTGTTTACTTTTTGACTCGTTCCCTCTACCAAGGATAGTCACACAGCAAATCAAGATGATCAACCATTTTCTCCAACCTGGAATAAGAGTGTGAGAAATATAACACCAAGACTCCTTGGAAATATGGCCTCCCAAAGCTATAATGAACGAACCGTTTCTGCTAAATGGAGTTGGAGTAGGGATTCAAGTCTGAGAGAGTCTTTAAGAGAACGTGCAAGCAATTCTTCGGGTTCCTGGATGTCGAAATTCTGGTCAAAGGATGTGAGCTCTCCCTCATTTAGAATACAAGGGGATTATGGTATGGCACGGTATGTTCACCAATCTATTCTCACAGGTGTGATGTTTTCATCAAATAAGAGATGTTATCTAGTGATAATTTTTATGTTTGAAGGTTGCAAGCCGAAAATGATGCACTATGGAATATCATGTCAATGCTTAAACAATTATATGGTTCGGTAACACAACTGCATCAAAGAATTGTGGAGGTATAAAACATTAAGTTTTGTAAAGAGAGGAAAGCACCGTCATTCTTCTAATCTTAATTGTGAAGATCTACTTAGGATGATCTAAGTGTCTAAGGCATCGGCCTGCTAAATGATAATGCTTCAAATTTTTTCACAAAAAGCCGAAAATGGAGGTTAAACCTTCTTGATCACTTGCAATGATCATATTAAGCTAGCCAACCTGCCCTTCATTTCATACACATCCTGTCTGTTATAGCTTCTCTTTGGAGTCTCACCTCTTTACATCTTATCACTCAAACAACTTGGATGAAGTCCTTGAAATTGTAGACTTATTATTCAGCCAAACTATTTTTTTCATCTTCCACTGCCATAAGTATACAGTTAGGTTCTATATCATTACCATCTTGAGCTACTAAATATTGTTGCATCAGTATCTTGAGCTACTAAATATGGTTTTCAGGTGGCACGAGCACCACAGGGTGGTTCAAATTTCAGTCGGATATCTCTATTAGATGCTGTCATAAAAGAGGGACAACAGCTTAGGATAGCTTTTGATGGCTTGGATTCTGGAAATGAGTTTCTAATGAGAGGAATCGACCATATAACTACGCGTGATGCTGAGAAAACGGGGCTAAAAGACTTAGCAGCTCCTTTTGGAGGAGCATTGTTGGATTCTATTCTTCTTGCTGCAGAGATATGCAAAAGTTGTCTGATTACAGATGCTGCATTTTTTGGGAATTTTCCAATAACTAAGGACTTGTACATTGCAAACCTTTGATAAATTTTTCATGTACATTACAATCAAAGAAAATTCATGTAACAGTGAGGTCGGAAAAACAGGATAAGAATGCATCACTCCAGGAGAAAGCACTATTTCAAAATATTCTGATTGCTACAGATATTTCTGAAGCTGTTTAGCTACCCTACTTTTGTTCAGCTCATGTAATCTTTTTCAAAAAGATCTTGTAATCTATTTTTGTCTAACCCTACATCCAGTGTATGCCTTACAGAGGAATAAATCATGGGTTAGAAAACTGTGCTTGAAATTGGCATTTCATATCACGTGTAAATTCGATCAACTAGTAGGGAAATTCTTAAAGCTCGGAAGGCAACAGACACCACAATTGGAGTAGTAATACAATAAAAACAAAAAGTGCCCACCTTTTAATCAGCAACTATAGCCTCGATTATCAAAAAAAAAAAGCACAAGAGCAATCCTTCTGCAGTTATGACATGAGTGAGACCTGGATCATATGTCTTGTGTGTGAACGTTCGGTGGACATATTTGTTACAAGCTCTATGAAGTTCCAATACAATGAAGTATCATGCTATTTTAAAGCCAAATTAAGACTTCATTCAATTTGGAAGAACGCTTAAAAAGCAGATAAATAGGTGTGTATTTTTTAAAGAATGGAATGCAATAGGTGGCTCCATAACCAGTGCTTCCCAGCGTATTCTCTCCCTTGCTGGGAATCTATCAAACATCATATGTTAATCTAGATACATCGTAACAGGAGCATCATCTACATTTGCCTGGTCCAATCTCATCGCTTCCACTTCGTCGGCATCAGCTTGCAAGCCGAATTCGACATAGATGTTGTGCATGGAGACATAGGCAGAGATCTCTTTCTCATCCAATAGCACAGCTTGTTCGAAAGCTTCTCTTGCCAGCTCCACATTGCCCCACTTCTTACAAGCGCCCAATACAGTAAGCGACAAGGCGATGTTAGGATAGGATGGCATCCTCTTCATGACTCCCACAGCCTTGTCTAACTGCCCAGCACGCCCGAGGATATCAACGATGCACGTATGATGCTCAAGGCTGGAATCTAAACCGTATTCGTACTTCATCGACCCCACACAGTTGAGCCCAATGTCGATCAGGCCTGACTGGCTACATGCATTGAGTATGCTCACGAAGGTGATCGCGTTCGGCTTCATGCCTTCATCGATCATTCTATCAAAGGCGAGAAAGACTTCGGTTATCGCTCCGACTTGTGCATAGCCAGTGATCAAGACAGTCCACGAGACCAGATCCCGCGCTACGAGGCTTTCAAACACTTCCCGGGCGCTCTCCAGCACGCCGCATTTGGCATACATGTCGACCAACGCGTTGCCGACAAGCTGGCTTGTCCTCACCAGCCCTTTCTGTTCAACCTCGGAATGTATCGCTCTGCCCTTGTCCAAGCCCCCGTTGATTCCGCAAGCCTTCAGCACGCATGCAAACGTGACGTCGTTTGGCAACGCATCTCGGACCTTCTCCTCCTCCTCCTTCATCTTCTCGAAACATTCGATCGCCTCTTCTCCTCGATCTTGCTGAACGTAGCCCGAAATCAGCGAGGTCCAAGAGATAACATCGCGAGCCCGAAGCATGTCAAACACCTCCTGCGCCTCGACGAGGAGCCCGCATTTGGCGTACATGTCAATGAGCGCATTGCCGACAAGAAGGCTATTCTTCATCGACCTGCGCTTCCCTATGTCAGCATGCATTTCCTTACCGACGTCTATGGCTCCGATGCTGCCGCATGCTTTTAAGCAACACGCGTATGTGATGGCATCCGGAGAGAGACCACGCGATTTCATCTGCTCGAAACAATTCAATGCATCTCGGCCCCTTTCGTGCTGCGCATATCCTCCGATCAATGCCGTCCACGAGACCAAATTACGGAGACGAAGCATGTCAAACACATCCCGTGCCTTCGTAAGCAGCCCACATTTCGCATACATGTCCACCAGTGCGTTTCCAACGACGCTGTTATGGAACAATCCCCTCTTCTCGATATCAGCATGCAGCTGCGCCCCTTTAGCTTTAGCTCCGATGCTTCCACATGCTTTCAACGCACAAGAGAATGTCGTCGAATCCGGCGACATACCTTCTTGGACTTGCATCTTCTCGAAACGCTCCAGAGCCTCTTCCCCGCATGCATGTTGGGCATATCCGGAGATCAAAGCGTTCCAAGAGACCACATCCCGATCGATGAGGTTGTCGAAGGTTTCTTGCATTCTCTCCAGCATGCCACATTTGGCATACATGTTGATGAGGGCAGTTGCGACGAAAAGACTGTTTTTGTTTTCCATGGAGCCGAGATGGGCATGGATTCGAGAGCCGATCGCTCCATGCCTCAGGGATGCACATGCTTTCAACAAGGATACAAAATCATGCTCATCTCTGTGTGCTAGGGAGCCCAAGGGGAGCTTCGCGCAGAGTTCAAACGCATCTTTCCATAGCTCCTTCCTTATACAAGCAGTTAGAAGAGAATCATACCAGAACTCGCTCTGAGCGAGCAGTTTTCCAGCATCATGTTGGCCGAATGTTTCCCTGATCTGATCTCTGAGCAATGCATCGGATCCTCTGCCGCACTTGCGGAGGAAGGCAGACAAGGAGAGAGCAGAGCCATTGGCTTTACATGCCTCCGCTGAGACTTTACTTAGTATATGAGCAAGATTCTCAACAGAAGGCAGCGCTAACATCCCCCGATCCGGGCACCATGTACACAACCCCGGAGCTTGAAGCTCTGAGGATCAAACCCTAAACAGGTCCTGTAAGATGGGCAGATATCTTAGGGTTTTGGTTGCTGCTGCTGCAAGCATCCATCGCTTCTACATGATCAGCTCGTGTTCTGGGCAGTTCCCTCAGAAACTCCATGCTCATCAGCATCACCATCAGCTTCGGCATCACCAGCATGATTCACCAGCATCTGAAATCACACACGTCTCGCATCCAGAAACATCTCTTGGGGGCATCTAAGAACATGCTAGATCTCAGATAAATACCAGCAAAATGACGATCCAAATGGGTCTTTGTGTTTGTGTGTGTGTGTGTGTGTGATGACCATCTATCTGAACTCAACCAAAGCACAAAATGGAAGTCAGCTCTCAACATCGACAAAATTGAGTCAAATCTGAATCTGGCTTATACACATTCTACTCATCTCATAACCCAAAATGATGGGACCCAATGGACACTAAGCACCCTCCGCATGGCTGGTTCAAGATCGACATCAAGCTCATGGGCATTAAGAGGTTTGGATTGGTGGGGAAACGTAGCTAGGCCCATTGATAACGCTCACAAATAGAGGTCAGGATCCAATGGTCATAGGACCTGCACTACATTAACAATAGGGAAAGTATCCAAAGCTCCTACCCTATAACAATAAAGCAATCCTCAGTTCTTACCTCAACTAAAGAAACTGCACTACGGAGTTTGTACATGACCCATCAATCATCCAACTTGATACCGCCCACATAGTTAATCAATTTCAAACAATGGGGCCTTGGGCTTTCAAGAGTTGGCCTTTGGCCAAATTATGGTGCTTGAGCATTCACAGTATTAGGTGAACGTAGTTGCCTTAAAATGCTTTCTGTGCAACCTTTGAATGATGCCACAATGCAATACCATGGGAACAAAATAACTATCTTTCTCCCTTAAGAGTAAGTAAGCATTGGGAATCTATTCTTGGCAAAGGAAGATTTACTTAATGTCTACTAATATGAAAATGTGTCTACGGTGTATCATCCAGGACTGAAGCAATTCAATCTATGACGACCAACCTTACACTCCACCATACAAAATTTTATACGATTGATGATATAAATAACCAGACATTGGCCTGGCTTATACGGCAAAGTGATCACAGTGGACAACGACACTCATCATCCCAATCATTAGGGTACAACATGCATCATTTAACATACAGATTTTCCTTCAAATTCTCCAAGACAGCAGATCAAGCCACCTATATCTTACGAAAAGGGCCTATTTTTAGAGGTTTCAAGCATTTCAAACGCCTTGAAGAACCCTACAAGCCAATGAAAGAAGCATCATGATTTAAAATCAGCTTTAACACTCATGTTTCCATACCACTCCAAATATTCCACCCGAGTCAAGACCATGAAGCTTCAAATCACTGTCCATGCACTACTCATTGGTTTAACTTCCAATACAGATAGAGTCTCCCTAACGCACGGTAGGCAGACATTGAGTAGGAATCAAAACAAATCATTCACGGTTAACTTCACCGGTAAGCTTCTTAGTGCAGCCAGTTGTCCCAATTTCTGGCATTCGAAACACTGCATCATGTAGCAAGCCTTAAACCGCAACCGGCAGCACACACAGAGCAAAAATGTCATCACAGATAAATGGTGGTGTTTAAAAACACCAGAGAGAATAGAGAGGACTGTCGAGGAACTGAAGGAGATGATGAGTACAAAGGCAGATCAACCGCCAAAGCCATAGAGGGTCCTTCCCTGTCGTTTGAGGGCATAGACGACATCCATGGCAGTCACAGTCTTCCTGCGGGCGTGCTCTGTGTAAGTGACAGCATCCCTGATGACATTCTCGAGGAAGATCTTGAGAACACCGCGGGTCTCCTCGTAGATGAGGCCGCTGATACGCTTGACGCCGCCTCTGCGGGCGAGCCGGCGGATTGCAGGTTTGGTGATCCCCTGGATGTTGTCGCGAAGGACCTTGCGATGGCGCTTGGCGCCTCCCTTGCCGAGGCCTTTGCCGCCTTTACCGCGTCCAGACATGGCGATGGAGGAGCTCAAAGCCTGAGAAACCTGAACCTTTCTTCTGCTTCTGCTTCTTCTTCTGCTGCTGCTGCTTCTGCGTTTGATGTTTTGAAATTTCTGTTCTGTGTTTTTGCTTTATATATAGTGAAAAAGGGCGGTATCCCAAGATCCATCCCCGCCGTTTAACCGAGGCCTCCATCCGACGGTTCGCACCGCTTCTCGCAGGATCGATCCTCCACCATCCATCCCCGCCGTCCAACCGAGGCCTCCATCCGACGGTTCGCACCGCTTCTCGCAGGATCGATCCTCCGCCACATGCTCCTCTGCCGTCCGATCCTGCCCCTCTCGAATCGAACGGTCCGACTATCAGCACCGAGAAAACACACCTAACCCGAAAGAAACAAACACACACTCCCTTGTCAAGCTTCGCTTACTGTCATGTACAAAAAGATCTTACCAGCATTGTGCTAATCCGGGGATTACGAATTCCCTTATCAGCATATAGCCTTCTGTCACTGTAAGATCTTTATTTATCCAAGATTACGAATTCCCTCATTTGCTCAGCATCTTTTTTCGTACTAATCTAGACACTTATGGAAAATGCAAGTTGCCGACAGACTCTCAGTAGCAAACACAAAGGCCCAAAATAGATTGATGACTAGAGGACATTGAGAAATTTGTTAGTATGCGAAACCGCCCTTGATTGCATGTAGATATTTGACGCATATTTGCTAGCAAATATTCTTACATTTATTTTGCTAGCCATTCTCATACGAGTTTTGCTTAAAAACTCTCAATGATGCCATTGTAAATCATTGAGCCACACTTTGTTCGAACCCTAATGTTCCCATGGGCCTTTTTACTAGCCTTTAAACCTACCTCGTAGTAAACACTAGTTAACTACTTATTTGTTCATCATTGTCAATTTCTTTATGTTTGTCTTTAGCAACACCTTCAACACTCAATTGGGAGGTAGAGAAACAAAGAACTCCGATAGAAAAAAAACACAGACACAATTAAACCCAAGGCTACAATAGGCCTTGAGCATCCCAATTCCAATCAATGTTGCAATTCCAAACCATAATTTCATCACTTGTTTGAGTCTTGCATTGTAAACAAAATTTCTAGTTACATCAACATAGATTCCTACATTCTGCAATTTTCGATTTGGATCAAGAGATGTAAAGTGAGGTTGCACTTGATCTCAGAGCAAAATTCAACATGACACATGTCAATGCAGTTTGGG
The DNA here is from genome assembly GCA_037176905.1 of Azolla pinnata. Lineage (NCBI taxonomy): Eukaryota > Viridiplantae > Streptophyta > Polypodiopsida > Salviniales > Salviniaceae > Azolla > Azolla pinnata. The sequence continues at coordinate 30,174 of JBBBWG010020000.1, forward strand.
TTTGATCTTGTATAGCAAGTTCCACATGAGACTAAGTAAATAGGAGATTATCATTGATTAGGCATTCTCGAAGGCAACAAAAAGAATATGGACAGGAGATACCATGGAGTCAAAAGACAAAAGCCATCAATGTCAAGCTTTTGAACTCTAAAACGAAACATTCAGTAACGCTAGACAGGACCGTAACATCAAAAAAATTTAATGTTATATTACTAATGATTGTACTATCACCCAGTTAGTGCAAATCAATAAACCTATCAGCTCTCTTCTGCTTCTTTAAAAATATGTTGTCCTACTGCCCATCAGTGTGATTGAACCAACTTTGTCTGCAACATTGCAAGTTATCCTCACCTTGAACATGAGCTTAACCATCAACTTCAAAGGCATGTAGAGTTTGTAACATAACTCCAGATTGCATCAGGTTTCTCAGTTCATGCATCGGGAGGACCAGCTGAAAACATAATAGGCTTCACTCAATATAGTGTAAGAGAGTATGAATGAAGTACAATTGCTTAAACTCCCTACTCCAAGGATGCAAGTTCAAGGTTTTACCCCCCAGAAATTTGCAAACATATATATTTCATTCAAATATTCACTCAAATTGCCTTATTCTAGTTCGCTAATTTAATAATCATCTAATTTATTTCATTCAAATATTCACACAGTTTGCTTCATTCTGGCTCACTAATTTAATAAATCAACATTTAATAGTCACATGTGGAACTTTTACAAATTTACCTTTTCCTTCAATTAGACGAAGACTAGTCATGTGCAATGATTCAATCATGTTGGTTCCAACATGGAAATGTTCTGCTTGATATTACATCAAACAAAGAGGATAATGGATATACAACTCAAATCACCATGCTAACGTCTTTCACTTCCCCAATGCGATTGCACTTGCCCTTTCCCTAAAAACTGCTGCACACAGCCCCAATACAGATTTAAATCATCCCAACGGTTTTGAGAAAGCTTGACAGTGATGTCTTTTGGAGATGAAGATTTCTGTGGAAGCAGCCTGAGTTTTTTGGACCTATTTCCCATTTAGCAAGTGCAGGCTGCTTTCACAGAAACCTTCATCTACAACCATCAGGCCCAAAAAAGCGAATATCACAGCCAAATGGTGGTGTTTAAAAACACCAGAGGCGCGTTTCGTAGCACAGTTTTGAGAAATGAAGCTCAACCACCAAAACCATAAAGAGTCCTTCCCTGCCGCTTCAAGGCATAGACAACGTCCATGGCAGTCACAGTCTTCCTACGAGCATGCTCTGTGTAGGTAACAGCATCCCTGATCACATTCTCGAGGAAGATCTTGAGAACGCCACGGGTTTCCTCGTAGATGAGGCCACTAATGCGCTTTACTCCACCTCGGCGAGCAAGCCTGCGAATCGCAGGTTTCGTGATCCCTTGGATGTTATCGCGGAGGACCTTGCGATGGCGCTTGGCGCCTCCCTTGCCGAGGCCTTTGCCGCCCTTACCGCGTCCAGACATGGCGACAGCAAGCGAGCTGCAGATCCAAACAGTCGATGCAGAGAAAAAATACAGCGAGTGCAGACAACAATAAGGAAGCCAACGACGGATTCGTCTTTATATAGATGCAGTGGGGGTGTTATCCACCGTCCGATGAGCACGGTCGAATCCGACGGTGTAGATACGAAAGGCTTGGATCGATCCGGTTCGCATGGGTCGGGCGCCGTCGGATCGGAAGTCAGCATTCTGTGCCTCATAGCCAGCGTTTATATAACCATATGAAGGTTCAAACTACAAAGTTCTTGTTGGATCTTCGAGCTTTACAGGTTTACTTTGCACTGTATTGATTATGTACATGGCGTCGAGCATAGCCTTTGCCCTTGAGTCGTTACATATTTTGGAGGGTTTCAACTTTCAACAACGAGGCAACATTCAGATGATTTGGTTTATATTCTGCAGCGTTATTTAGCATTTGGACCACCGTGTGTCCTTGATTCGCATGAAATATATTGTTGTTGGCCAAATATGCTAACATCATTGAGCTTGTGTTCTTTCTTTTAATCAGATCTCGAGCAATACACAACTCGCGATTGGCTGGTTTTAGGCCATTCTATATGCTTATTAAACCTATAGCGGGATCAATAAAGTTAGGCAAGCACGATTTGTTTGGGTTTTAGACCATTCTACACGCTTATCAAACCTGTAGGGGGATCAATAGAGTTAGGCAAGCAAGCAAGTGCCTTGGGTCCTCGAGCTAGTAAAAGATTTCTTTTAGCATAGTTAGCTCGAAATTGCTCGAAACCCCATCTTTGTCCAACTGAGGTCAATGTTTGGCTCTTAACTCAGACAAAGCCGTGAAGATTTTAGCACTATTGTTGCTGATTCTTGAACACAAACGGATTTCGAGCCGCAAGCAGTAAAAGCACGCTATCGAATCGGGATCGACCGTTTGGAATCGAGGAGGCATCTAGCAGTGTCATCATTAAGCGCTGCGGCGATGCAAGGCATTCCGGTTCAGCGACGCTGTCGCTGGCTTCGAAAACTCCCAAACTTCCAAGATCGACTCGCCCGATGATCCGACTCGTGCCGGTTGCTTTCTTCTGCCGATCAATAATCGAAAGTTTAGACCTGTTTCATGGATTATTACTTGGTGATTCTATCAGCTTACTACTAATGTACACACAATTTTGTATGGGGTGTCCGGACGGAAGGAAGACCAGGTGTGAAACCGTCGATTTGCTCCAGAACCCTAAATCTCCACTCTTGAACGCCTTTCTTTCTTTCCTTCCTTCTTCTTCTCCTTCTTCCTTCTCCTTCTGCTTTCGCCTCCGCCTGCGCCTAAGCTGTCCCGTGATCGATCTCTGCAGGTACTCTCGCTCCGCTCTCTCTCGTTCCTCCACATTCGCGCGTTTTCTCCACTTCCCTCCCCTTCCCTCTCTCCATCACGTTCTTCTATAGTTTCGTTCGGCCTATTTTCGTGTTCACGGCGCCGTCTCCGTCTCCGTTTGGCCGATCTGCGACCAGCACTTCACGTGTCTCTATTCCCATTCCGACTGCCTCCTTGATGTGCCGTATAGCATCTACGACAGTTTGTTGCCTCCCGAAATTGCAATATGTGTTTGATTTTGCTGCTTAGGTGACACTCTTTCTTGCGGCTTCTTACTTGCCCATACGCGGTTTGATCGTATTTTCGCAGGAGAAGAAATGGCTGGCGTTTCTCCTGATCTTTTGTGGCAGCTAGTTAAGAAGAACAACAGGTTTCTCGTAAAGAGAAACGGGAATGGTAGCGCCTCGTTGCAGTTCAGCAGCGAGCCAAATAACCTGTACAATCTTAACTCCTTCAAGTACTCAGGTTTGTCTCGATTCAGCTGTTTTCTCTTTTCTGCTAACTTTTGAAATCTGGAACATATCGCGCAACGCTCATGTTAGAGTAGTGGCATCAACGCAAATTAGTTTTTTTTATAAGCGTCGTATACAATGTCGGATGGTATTTTGCTGGTTAATTTAATTGTCTCTGTAATGCATTAGAAACCCCTCTACAGTCAATTTAGCAAGAGTTCTTTTATCACAGTAATGCGATAGTTATTGTGCTCTGGTGTTTTTTATGTCATTATCTTCCATTAAATCTCAGCACCAAGAATATTATTTAAAGTAGAGCCGTTGATAAGTTTATTATTATAAATGTTTGGAAGGCTATAGATGTTTTTCCCATTAGATTGGACGCTAGTAAATGACTTGGAAAGGTATCGAAATATTTTTTTGGAATTACAAACAGAAATTTTCTCATGGATTGCCTAGAATCATCCTCTAAAGTACTTCTCCTTTCATTTTTATCTAGAAAGCCTTTCTCAATCATAATCAGAGCTTTTTTTTGTTTGGTATGCAAAGTTTGGAACCCTGTGTGATGTGCAGTGCTACATGAATTTATATTCATTCCATGATGGTCGAAATTCATGCATATTCTTTGATATTCATGCAAGTTTTTTCTAATGGATGTTATATATTTAACGTTATCTCAGGATTAGCCAACAAGAAAACTGTATCCATTGCTCCTGGTAGCGATCTCACTGTCTATCTGGCTACAACAAAGACAAAGAAAACTAACAAGCCGAAGGATTCGATCAATAGATGTCTGTTGAAAAAGGATGTTAGACGTATGGCTAAAGTTGTTGAGAACCAGGTAAGACTGAGCCACATTCAAAAAATACCGTATTTATGGAAATCATAGTTCATGGTTAATCAACATTATTGTGGCATGGTGTTTGATATCACCTCTAATCAGACATATTGGAGAAAAACAATCATGCGTGTTTCAATCTGAAGCGATTGGATGAATTTTCGGCATTATTAATTGCATATTTGCCTTATACCGTTCCTTAAATGTTTTAGAACTATATCAGACTGGTTGTTTCAAACATCACAAACTATGTAATTGTATGAATTTAACAAAAGGTGAAATAATTTGTAGTAAAGTCAGTGAATTTTACTAATGTTGCTGTTTCTTGCTGATACTGGAAGAGTCTGTTATAGCTGATACACTTAAAAAGTATTTTTTTCATTGCATTTGTGTGCTTTGGTAAGAAATTATCAAAGATTCGTTAGCAATCGTTTGTTTACTGCACTGGTACTGAACAATCCAGTTTAATAGCACATTTGTTATTATTTTTGTTTCCGTATGATGTTGTCAGTGTCAACATTGAATGTTAATTTTCACCATAGATCCGTTGCATTTTTCTGAAATCATTATTTTGACTGTTATCAGGTGGTTGCCAATGGCTACCGTCCCGATTTGAGGAAAGCTGCACTAGCAAGGTTAAGCTCTGTCCATAAAAGTCTACGTGTAGCTAAATCTGGACGTGCCAAGAAGGCATCAAAATCAGCAAAGAAGGCTTGAATTCCCCAGCTAGTTTTTTTTCCCCAGGCCCATAGAAGTCACATTTTTGTTCGATTAAAACCTTTTGCTACAGAAATGAAGTGAAAATCTGGAGTCTTGACTGATATTTTTTCTGCTTTTCGTGATTTATAATTGTTGTGTTCTCAGAGGTTTTCCACTACGCATTTTCTGATTTTCTGATTTAAATTATTTGTTATATGATTGTTTTTTGTGTATGGCTGGAATTACTTCTACATATTGTGTTTCTTTATCTGCCCTCGGCTGAATTGTGAGACATAAAAATATCTTGTTGAAATGACATTCACTGAAGATGCGTGAGTTGTTTTTGGTCATAGCAATTGGTACCCTAAGTCCTGTGAATAATGGGATGTGGCTATACCCGTTGTCAATGAAATTGAGGTTTTCCAAGTGAAAGGAGTTATAGCTCTCATTTAACTGTATCAAAAGTTCGTAGGAGGCAGGTAATTTGCATGCCACGTCCATCCCCTGGAAGATTGAGCTTTGAGTTGAGTACATTTATATTGTTGATCGTTTGATGACTTTTTTTTATCTTCTATGCATATTATAATTTACATTGCTGTAGGTGCTGAAAGATCTGTGAGTTAGTTGTCTGTACTCCGATGATTATCTGTATAACTGGGAAGGAACGTTATGTTGTTAGTGCAAGCTTTTTAATGGTGAAGTATTGTGGTTGAAACTGGCTAGTGTGATTACGTTACATGCCAATTAATTGCTATTCTTAGGTTTTGTAAACATGTGAGTGAGCGATTAATATATGAATATGGTCCTGTAATGTCTGGGGCGCCATGCTATTTGTGAATGTAAAACAGTTATTTTAGTTGAACTGGTTAGTGTGAATCAATGGTAAAAGCATACACGTTTCCGCAATGAAAAAAGAGTGCACTGATTATGTTGGATGTACATGGATGGATCTGAGCTGCTCGACTTCATTCAATTCCATCAGTCCTTCACAATATCATTTTTGATGCATGAATCTGATGAATCGTGGGAAGAACACAATACTGTTATACATTATTGGCAATGATGTGTCGGCAGATGTCTGATAGGGACTTCAGGTTACATTTGATGAGAGCTTCTATGAAGAACTTTGTGTCCTGTTCTGTGTTGCCATCCGGAATGTCGACGGAGTATGATTCTAGAATGCGTGTCCCCGGGTTATCATTAATCGTCTCTTCGTGTAATGTTACGATTGACTTGTAATTCTAATCACAATCAAAGGCAGCATGTGAGATGATAGAAAATCAGCAGCATGTGGTGAAGAGTGATTAGTAAAAGTAGTAAAGACAAGCAGGTTGTAATTAAAGCGAAGGCCACTGACTTTATCCTGTATTTTAATGCCCTCTGTTGAGCTTTTGCAGGTGACTTGACTGTAGGAGAACAAGGGTCTTCCAATGCAGGATTGTTAAGTGGTAATTCTAGAACCCGAAGCTTATAAAGACTATATTGCTAGATCCATTAGATGCTTTAATTCCTCGCTCCTTAATTCTTTAACTCAAAACATGGGTTTGAATGCTTTCTGCAGGTGGCCCAGCCATAGAAGAACCTAATGCAGGATTGTTAAGTGGTAAATTCTGGAAAGTGAAGCTTATTAAAGACTATGTTAGATCTATTAGATTCCTTGAATTCTTGCTTTAAAAAAACATACTCCTCAATTGTGTAACTTAGCATGGTGCTCAACAGCTTTTTACAGGTGCCCTAACCAGCGGAGAGCATGATCTACTAATGCAGGTTTGCTCGAGTGGTAAATTCCAAGCTTATCAAAGACAGTTATGTCAGATCATGTTCCTTCTTTCATTTACACATGCTAAACAGAATTCTACCTTCAATCGATGATCTCCTCCGAGCACTTTGTAGCTGATGAGGTGCTGCTCGTCGTCCAAGCTCTCGAGCACCTCGGTGCTGGTGGTGGCGGGCAATCCCGAGATGACATAGACCTCTCTTACATTTCCCGGGCGGACATCTCCGTGCATGATGCATCGCTGCACGAACGGCTTGTACTTCTGAGGCTCTTCGAATCGCCGAACGATAGACCAGACCTGCAGGAAGGTGAGGGAAGATGTGGGAACTGTAGATCATGGGAGTTTGGGCACCTTTGGAAGTGAGGTTATATATCAGATAGCATTGGGATCCATCCATCAGGAGCTTTAGACCCAGAAGGTTACATTGGCAAAACTTGTGGGCAGGAAGGATGAACATGAGAGATGATCAAACCACAGCTCACATGGGGTATGTATGATGCTTTTCGTATATGCAAGGAATGGGAGAGATGCTCACTCACCACCTCCAGAGGAGCCCTGATGTGTTTGGAGAGGACCGAGGTGGTTTGGTTCTCGAGGATCTCATGCTTGTGATACCGCGATATGTACTCCGACTCTTCTGAGGTCAAGGTTGGTGTGCCCATGGTGGCAAAGATTATGGTCTAGAATCACACATGGCAAGCATATACAACAAGGTCTATGCAGTGATGAAGAAGAAGAAGAAGAAGAGGAAGAAGAGGAAGGAAGAAGGAAGATGGTGATGAACTTTGTAGATAGAATACAAGGGAGATGATGGTATGAGCAAAGGGAAAGGAACAAAGGCTAAAGTGTAGACTTTAAACACAACACGGAGACATGCTCTTTTTCTTTCCGAGTGGGCCTTGGAAAGGAAAGGCATCGATGAGGAAGACAGGATGCTGGAACCCCATTCGATCCTCTTCATTATTGCACCAATAGCAGCAATCACAGCAGCTCTTTATCCTCCCTAGAAAATTCGTCGAGCATTGTGCACAACAAGGAGCTCGCTGCTATCATTTTGCAGTCTGACCTTTGGATAACATGTATGGGCCTTTTGTTCGGTTGCAATTTGAGCATTGATAAGCCTCTTGGACCAGAGCATTGATAAGCCTCTTGCAAAGGCATACATACTTAGCATGGAAGCCTTGTTTTGTCGGGCAATTTGTTCAGATCGACGAGAAAGTGGTCAGGTCGGTATGGGAAAAGGATGCTCACAAGATCATCGATCAGCTCAGTGTTTGGGAAGCTGCTCAAGATCTCGATCCGAAGAGCGCTTTTCCTTGCAAGATTTTCGATTACTGTCCCTTTGGCAAGAAGGCTCAATTATTGTCGGTTCGGATTTCCTTTAGTCTGGGTGGTGGTGGGGAGGGCATCTCTCTCAATTCGACCGTAGCTACAATGGGATCGCCAGTTTGTTTTTCTTTTGTCTGCGTCTAGATCGATGCAATAATGGTAGATCCGATCTCGGCCGCGGCCATGATTCGACGATCGAAAGCAAAGATGCCGAGCTGCTTTGATCGGATGAGGCTAATCGGCTAGCTACTACTGCTTGTGCTTACCATCATGATCATGATCCTCACCAGCTTCCACAACGATGACGACAAAAGAGAGACAGGATCCATGACTTCGCTCCAAAGTTACAAGCTACATATACATATATATCTTACAACCTCTTAGGATTTCCATGGTGGAGCAGATAACGTCGGAGCGCATACATGTGATGTGTGGTACATTTGCTGATGTGACGCTGGCCTCATTGGTGGGATCCAGAAGAATGAGAGAATGGCCCTCGAGAGCATCTCCATGGAAAACAAACACTTGCGAAGACAAACATGAGATTGGCTTCATACACGAATCTAGGGTGCGTTCGATCAGTATACACAGTAACACACGGGGTTTTAAGTACAAGGTTCAGATGTGGATAGCCCAGGGCGGTTTTGACCGTTTTTCTTCTTTTTTGTTTCTTACAAGGGGGAAATGAGAACCGTGAGCCGGTGGTGTATTGACCGGTTTATAACAGACGATAACTGCCATCTACTTCACGTGACATGGGTTTGAAGAGTAGGAATGTGACATTGGGTGTCTTGACTTGTCTAATTAGACAACACTTAACTAATTAACTAATTAGTCGGAGTACTTTGATGAGAGTCAGGGCGGGGTTCTAGCTAAGGCCTGCCTACTTACTAACGTCGTCGGGGCGCATGCATGCATTCGGAAGGAACACGCGGGAGCCGTGTTTGCAATCGCCGTTTTGCTCGTGGACGATGAAGCAACGAGGAGATCGAGAGAGCTCGTCTTGCGGGAATCTGCTCTCGTCGGGGGGAACTCGAGGAGAGGGTTAAAAAAACAAAGCAGAAAGCAGAAACACAAAGGAAGAAGGGACAAGAGACAAGCGGAGGGGAATCGCGAAGCCGAGGTCGTCGAAGCGCTAGGGTTGTGGGGTTGTTTAGGGCATCGCGAGCAATTAGGGTTTTAGGGTTTGGTGTGCAATTAGGGTTTTTTTTTTGTGGTGGGGGTTTTAGGGTTTGGTGTGCAATTAAGGGTTTCTTTTGTGGGGGGGGTTTAGGGTTTGGTGTGCAATTAGGGTTTTTTTTTTGGGGCGGGGGGGTTTAGGGTTTGGTGTGCAATTAGGGTTTTTTTGTGGTGGGGGTTTTAGGATTTGGTGTGCAATTAGGGTTTTCTTTTGGGAGGGGAGTTGTAGGGTTTGGTGTGCAATTAGGGTTTTTTTTTGGGGGGGAGGAGTTTTAGGGTTTGGTGTGCAATTAGGGTTTTGGCGGGGGTCACGGAATGGCCATGGACATCATGCGCTTGAAGTCGCGGAAATCGACGTAGCCGGCGCCGCTGCGATCGACGGCGCGGATCATCCGGTGGCATTCCTGGAGCGAGGCCGGGGCGGGCGGCGCTGACGTGGCGGGCGCCGCTGACGTGGACGCTGACGTGGCGGCGGCGCCGAAGGCGCGGGGCCCGCCGCCGATGCCGCCGAGCTGGACGAGCACGGCGTGGAGCTCCTCCGCGGTGATGTGCCCGTCGCGGTTGGCATCGAACACCTCGAATGCATCGAGAAGGACCTCATCATCATCATCATCATCAGCATCACCAACATCATCATCAACAACATCATCATCGGCACGATCATCATCGGCATCGGCATCATCGACATCGGCATCGTGATCGTAGCGGCTCGGCTGGTCTGGCTCCGAGCCACGCTTCGGCGCGGGTCGAACCTCCTGTGGTTGTTGTTGTTGTTGTCGTGATTGTGATTGTTGTTGTTGTTGTTGATGTAGTGATTGTGATTGTTGTGGTTGTTGTTGATGTAGTGATTGTGATTGTTGCTGCTGCTGCTTCTGTTTCGATCTGGACGCGGACATGCGGCGCTTGAGCCGCAGGAACTCGTGCAGGTCGATGAAGCCGTCGCCGTCGTCGTCGGCCTCCGAGACCATCTCCGCGGCCTCGCGCCAGCCGTCGGATCCCGGCGTCCGCCGCATCAGCACCGTCGCCACCCGATGCACCTCCTCCACCGACAGCTTGCCGTCGCCGTTGGCGTCCAGGTCGCGGAAGTTGCGCCGCCACTCCTCCAGATTCTCGCCTCTCCTGCTGTTGCCAGCTGCCCGTATCTCGCCACTGTAAGTGCCCATGGATCGATCCGTAT
>JBBBWG010020000.1:40582-53102 GCA_037176905.1 Azolla pinnata
TATCTAGCTTTGACAAATCGGGGCAAGACTCGTGGCGTCGATCTGGACCTTAGTGACCAGCTGTAATAGATCAGCGTATGAATGAGTTGGCGTCGATCTCGATGATCTCGGTTGGGCCAGCTAGCTTAGCTTGGCCTACGACGGATCACGGCAATTAACGAGTCGGCGTGTCGATCAGCAGGTTCGGTTTGGGCAGTTACTCCCTGGCTATGGTAGATCAGGGTAATGAGAGTCGGATGCCGATCTTGGTCGTTTGGGGCAGCTGGTTGTGTCGATGATGTTAACTAACTTTCACAATAGTTAGTGTCTATGCCTTTCGGACTCACTAATGCTAATATATACTTTTGTGTTTTATTCCCCTCTGTTATGAGGGGAGGGAAGGGGAGGGCTTCTCTCGGACTTATATAGAGATGGTTTTCCTGAGCCCTCCCTCTAAAAATGATCTCTAACTAACACGCAACCGGGGAAAGAAGCAGAGGAAGGTCGAAGCTTCTTATAGGAAAAATTCGAATGGCGGTGTCAACATGGACGGTTATAGACACGGTATTGGAACTTTCTGGGAAGCTTCTGTGGCCAATGATCAGATTCTGGATAGACAAGACAACACACACTTTTGGAATCCATCCATGAGGAAGGAAGAGGAGGCTTCTCTCTTTGTTTTCCTTTTTTTAGGGTTAGGTCGCATGTGATCCACGACGAAAGGTGCAGATATATATATATATATATATGCATATATACGCAGATAGATTTGATTATCGTCTTCGAAGGTCAAAATATGACCTATGAGATTTAAGTTTGTGGAGCGCAGGCTCGAATTGTGGATCGATTAGAGAATGGATTAGTTAGTGTTGGTTTTGTTTTTCTTTCTTTCGTTTCGTTCGATTAAATATCGCAATGGGCCTTCTTAACGAGGAGGCACATGGAACAGAAAGGCCCTGAGCTTTCTTTCGGCCACGAGGCAATAAGTCAATCTTCAGAGGGCGGCTTGTATTTGATCTTTCCGCGAGCTATTTGCCTTCAAAACTGAATCCAATGGAGAAACAATATAGATCTCCTCAGGGGATGCAATGGCCACCGATCGATCGATCGATCGAGAAGAAAACCCCAAAGCCCAATTGCGCAGTATTCAAAAGTCTTCTGAGCCATGGTCAGATTACATGAGCCCAACAAGAGCAAGAGGGAGCCAGATGCTGGAAATTCGGAAAGAAAATTGTACCAAGTGTGGCTTGATTATGAAGGATAAGGCTTCATCGTTTTGTCGTGGAGGAATCCGTCCTTCCGTAGTATGGATCATGGCTTTAGTCGTAGCACGCAGGAAGAATAAGGTTTTCATCGTCTGTTTGGAAGAAGTCGGTCCTTTTGTAGTACGTTGTCTAAAATGGAAGTTTTCAAGCACCACGATGGTTATTTCCACCTCCTATCAGCACAGAATAACACACGAAATGATCCTGGTTGCTAAAGCTGTCGAGGTGTCCCGAAACGTTTTGTAAATGAAATCGAAGATTTCGATCGGATATTCTTGTAAAGATTATATATACATCTATCTATTGCAAATCCTCAGCCTTACGGTTGTGATTTTGATATTTGATGAAAAGAATTTATCTTCTGGGGGCTAACAGACCAGAAGATCAGGGTCCATATACACGATCGCGATCTAGAAGAAGCAGATAGATAGATCTAATGCATCGGATCTTCGCCCCCCTACCCCACCTACACATGGTTTTGTGGGGCATCATCCCTTTGACGATGAGACGAGACGAACATGCGATTTCGTGCGCATGATCGTCGAGATCGGAAAAGGTTGTTGAAGCTCATACTTTAGAATAATCGCCCCAGTATTTAGTTAGCAGTATGCCTTTTCAATGAATGAATGAATGAATGAATGAATCCTCCACATGCGTTCCCATCGACGTTGCGTGCATGTCATGGATTGCATCGCTATCCGAAAACGAACTTCCTTGTTTTCGTGCCCAGGATTCATGGACTAGTCCTCGCTTCCACGTGAGGCTCGCATGAAATAGTCAATGAAGGAGACCTAGATGAAGCCGGTCTTTGATTTCTGCTCTGTTTTCTACGCTGCACACATCAAACCGCTTCAATTTGATCTTGGAGGATGATTTGGATCCGTCATCGTGGACTGTTTCGATTAACAGATATGATTTCGGCGGTGATTCGGTTCTTACATCATCGACGGTTCAATCGCCTAACACTTGATTGAATAACTCTGCTTAATTTTCCACAGGAACTAACTATTGAATTAGTCAATTAACATTAGGCTAATCAGACAAAATTAAAGCTGGCGTGTCTACATAATTAACTAATCGACTGATCAATCTGAATCAGTGCTCCAATCAGGTTAAACAAATGGATGATTAAGTGGCCACTATGATCTTAGGTTGATGACAGCGATGCGTGTTACACTGTTAATCAATTAATCAATTACTCAAAACCCCCACATAATTTACTCATTGATAGATGACCGATTTTTACAAAGATCCAACTGTAAGAAGATTTAGTATTCTATCATCCGATTGAAACGATTGATAGATCAAGTTTAGCACCATATTGAATGGAGCAGCCAGACATGAATCTAACCATAATGTACGGGTCATGACACAAATAATTAAGCAAATAAAACAGAGACAAAGAATAGGAAAGAAGAATCTTAGTAATTAATTAACTCCTATGCTTTAGCATCAATTTACGAATCAATTCTTCTTTACTTTATCACAATCAATCAGACAGAAATATATACAAAAACAGGTAACAGGATTTCCTCCACATTGATTCAAGTACTTCAATAAAAGGTACAAATTGACTGTACAACATGAGGAAACCAGACATAGAATCCGAAATAGATATATCTACATGAGCCCAAAAGCATATTCACCATATGAGACATGCTGAATGGGCAGCTAGTGTCACAATACTGTGATGCTAAAGGGGTTGCTGGAATCACAATATGCGATCCTAAATTTTGTGGTCGGAGTCACAATGTGTGATGCTAAATGGGTAATTGAGTCACAATATGTCATGCTAAATGTGTCACCATATATTGTCAAGTCACCACGTAAAAGTGATAGATAATTGCAAACTATGCCATGCTTTAGAAAAAACAACATTGAAAATGGAATATATAACACAACTTCCCACCGATTTCTATTCTGCAATTGACGCAGCCGCGACAGTAGAAACCATAGCATTCACTCCACATTCATTGTGGCCCCTGCAGATCTTGTAGTACCCTTCCTCACCCCATGAGGGTCCCCATGAATTCTTGATGATCCAATATGGTTTCTCTTTCATGCGAGATGGAGCAAAACCCTTCTCACCATAGCCAACCAAAAGAACGCCATGGTCTATCCTCCTCTTGCTACATATGTACGGGCAAGACACCCCGCCTATGTATGTTTGCATGAACACGGCATTGATTCCAACTGCAATCAAATATGACAACAGAAACAAAACACAAATGCATACACCGTTCAGCTGTCAGTAAATATGAAAACATAATTCTCGAGCATATGATTATGACAGACAGACTACTGAGAAAAAAAAAGATTAAAACAATCTGGAAAGCTTACTCGCAAGAGGTCCATTTTTCACTAGATTTGCAGCAATCTGATCCTCATCAACAAGAACTGTGCTAAAATTAGCCACCTTTGCAACTACTTTGGATGCATCAAATCTGCACTTTCCCACTGAGCCCTCATATGGATAGTCAGATTCCAATTGTAAACCACCTGCTTTCTCTATGTACTTGTATGCACTAGTCATCAATCCGCCATTGCACCCAGAGTCGCATGCATCATCACCATATTTATCATCACACTATGACAAAAACAATAGCAAAACAAATATCATCATATCAAAATATACGTAGATGAAATGATCATCATAGCCATTGGTCAGATGAATCCAGAAGATACAATCCATCTAAACAGTAACATATCATGGAAGAAGAGAATGAAAATTTTTGACATCCCTACTTCCGGTACAAACTATTTCAAACCATCACATCGATAATTGAGCATGAAAAACTGAACAGGAAGAGAACTACCCATTCTATTTCAGGCAAAAACCAATTAAACCATCGTCTGGATATCAAAACAAAAACATGAACAGAATGATAAAAATGTGTATGGAAAAATCAGTGCATGGATGCAATACACAAACAAGCAAAAGGAAAAAACAAAAGGAAACAAAAGCAAATGAACTAATGAGCCAATCAACTTCAGCTAGTGTGTTTAATAATTAATAAGAGAAAAACTGCGCCAGTTACCAATTTTGAAATTGAAAAGAAACTGAAGGAAAGTCTATATTGATGGATATATCTTAAAGCAGAAGCTGATTCAAATCAAGACGCCATGGAGGGCAAACTTACAATCAGGTACAGAACCATAAAAGGATTTTAATTCAAATCAGGGGGGATTCAATGAAAACCAATATTAGCAATCATAATAATCTCGAAAAACGTCATGAGTTCAAATGCAACATACATTAAAAGCTGTATAAACAATACCTCATGATCGCAATCTACGAGCTGTTGTTCACTGAGGCTGACGAGCTTTCCTGTCTTGATGAAATAGGCACCCTCCACAGCCCCAGTAGTACTGAAAGTCCAGCATGAACCACACATACCCTGGTTGTGCAAGTTCATCACGAATGATGCATGAGTTAGAGAAGCTACAGCCAGAAAAAACAACAAATATGCATAAAAGTAATGGCAAACAAATCTTTGTGCAACCTTTGTTGGACATTTTACTACACATACATACCCCTATATGCCTAAGTTGAACATCCTATCAAACATGCAGACCCATAAAGACCTTTCGGGATTATCATGAATGATATGTAAGTTAAGAAAAGCATTGCAAACGAAAGAAACAACATGAGTAAAAATTGCACCACATGCTTTTTTCCAGGGTTTAGCACATCTTTCGGCTCAAATCCTCTCATATATAAAGCTTAAAGGTCAACTTCATGGGAAAATCCCTTGCAGTTGTTTCGAAGTCAAAGGAGTGTTAGTATGAAATTTCCCCTTCTGCCTCACCAGATTCTATAGGCTTTCCATACAAACAAAATGTGAAATGAAATAGCAACCACACGTTTTACAACACAAATTTGTAAATTTTTAGAGAAGGAGGGCGACCGACATCCCCTCAATGTTTTTGATTGATTGTTCATTCTTTAGCGACACTGACAGTTAATGAAGTCAATGTGAATGAGACAAAATTTTATCACGATTTCTCTTTAGTACCCTCTATAACCCTTCTGCCTAACCAGATTCTGTAGGCTTTCCAGGAACAAGATGAAAAATGAAATATCAGCCGTAGGTTTTACCACACTAATTTGTAAATTCTTAGGAAGGAAATCAACCAAAATCCCCTCAATGTTTTTGATAGATTGTTTATGCTCTAGCTACATGCTAAACACTGACAGTTAAGAAATTCAGCCCGAATGAGACTAGATTTTACCACAATTTCTCTTCAGTACCTTATATGATCCTTTCCGTCTCACCAGATTCTATAGATTTTCGTATGAGCAAAATGACTATTTAATAGCAACCACACGTTTTACCACACCAAGTTGTAAACTTTCAAAAAAGGAAACCAACCAAAATTTGTCTCAGCAGATTCTACAATCTTTCCTAATAAACAAATTTAACAATGAAATAGTAAGCATACGCTTTACCACATAAATTTTACTAGAGAAATCCTCGGAATTTTACAAGAGAAATCAGGTCAAGCCTAAATGACTCTTTTGCAAATATTCAGAAAGAAAATAACCTGCAAACAGGAGCAAAAACACGGGGACACTTGGTAGCACTTGTGGAAGTAAGGGTAGGCGACTACTCAAATTTCAGCAAATTATCGAAAAATAAGCAACACAAAGCTAACGAATAACCTAAGAATCACAATAAATCTACAGGTCTCCTGAAGATAACAGGCACAGAAGCAAGGGGAAGCCCTAAACAATCGAAACCCTAAAACACTGGCCAATATAAAGTGGAAACATTAAAAAACGAAGCCTAGCGATCCGAAAAGATAATCAATACTGAAAAACCTTAAGAACTGGAATATCCTACAAATCACAAGCCCTAAAGGTGGAGAAGAAGCGTAAGAAAAAATTGGTACATACCTGGTTCTTGACTGCAGTCACAGCTCCAAGCTCTCTCCAGTCTAGGTCAGTGGGGAGGTCGTTGATCGGGAGGGGAGGAGCATCGTTTCCATAGCCAGGCTGAAGAAAAGATGGAACCTTGAGACCGAGATGTTGAGAGAATTCCTCTTCCGTCAGATCTGAGAACATGGTGATCCCATGGATCGCTGAAGGATCGAGCTTCTGCATCTTCACAGCCTTGGCGACATTCTTCTTGAAGATCCCGAAGCGATGAGACCGCTCCGCCTCGGAGGAGTACGATTTGCCGAAATGGCTCGTGAATCGGTGGAAGAGCGACTCCAAGGAAGAGGGGGAGGAAGAGAAGTCATGGACGGGGATACCTGAAAGACGAGGAGAAGAAGAAGAAGAAGCGGAGGACGAAGGGTCGGTAACTTGTTTGATGAACGAGTCCGATGCAGAAGTGCAGACGAAAAGGAGGGAAAGAGCGGCGAGGAGGAGAGGGAGGAGTCGAAGAGGAGCCATGAATCTCAGAGAAGGTATGGCGATGGCGATGGCGTTCCTGTGTTTCTGAATTTCTGAGAAGAAGAAGAAGAAGACGACGAAGAAGACGACGACAGAATATCGTGCGTTTTTTCTTCTTCGTTTTCTTTAGTCCTTTTTAACGATTTAATTAGCTTGTGTATTTACTAACCCTGCGAGAATTCTCCCTTAATCAATGCACAAATTGACTAATAGAGATTAATCAACTGATTAGTTGCCTAATTGATTGTTAACCTGCTTTCTGCCTAGCGAAAGACTAAGTAATCGTCGCCGATTATTAGACTTGAACACCGATTGTTGTAAGCGATGCATCTCGCCACACCGACATAATCTGATTTCAATCATAATTTACTTCTCTATAAACACGTAAGCTTCCCAATTTTGCTTGTAATCTACTTCTTTGAATTCTCTTTTCTAGATTCCTTATATAGGTACATATATATTAAACAAGTACTCTTAAAAACATGTCTAAATATACTTAATTAAAGTAGTTGTCCTATTGGTGCATATATGTAGCAATAACTCTAAATATAATCATAATACTATTGAAAGACAAGACTAAATAATGCTTTTGAGGATACAATTATAATTTCATTACGAATGATTATATGGTATAAAACATTCCATTATTTGAACAATAAGACTAATTGATCCCTCATATTGGTAATAGACGGTGAAAACATATCAATCTTGATGCTATATAATTTTTAGCTAGTGCATCATTGTTCGGATAGATTATGTTATAGATTACGTCGTCTTTTGTATTATTATATCGGGGAAAATATACTTTTTTTTTACTTGCAATAATACACAAATTTTTGTTTGAAGTATATACTCCACTGAAATGATATTCCGACCTCGTATCATATGATTGCAAAGTGGAATAAATATCTTTTTAATTTGCTTGAAAACCTTTTTTGGGTTAATTCTGTTTATATGCCTTCTTGGGTCTGGATTGTATTAAGATAAGATTGTGTCTTTTAGGTTTATGTAGAATGATTGATGCATATTTTAGTGAGCTTGATTGAATCAACTATCATCCAAATCTCCTTGCTTGAGGGTAGTGTTTGAATAAAAACATTATGCAATCGTGAGATGCGTTCAAAAGAGTGCCTACGTCGCAACAAACACATAGCTCAAAACAAACAAATGACGCTTACAGAGACACTGGTATATTCAAAGTATAGCTCAAATATTCATCGTGTCTCACTTACTTTGAAACTCACTAGCAGTGTGTTAATGGTAAAATAGCACACAATCACACATAATCAACACAACACAAGGATGTGAAATGCCTGCATTCACAGCATTGCTACTGCACTGTAAACTAGTCATTTAGAATTACAAGAAACATCGCCATACAATGCGCATTTCTCACCGTCTATGATTAATAAGACAACATTTCCAACTATTTAGCTGAAAAAAAAACCTCTTCCATTTCTGGCCCTTAGGGTCACATTACAATCAGAGGTAAACGAATTCGACTGATGCCAAAATAACATGCACTTACCAATAAGGTTATAGAGGAAGTAGTGTTTTGATTCATTTTTTAAATGACATTTAAGATAAAAGGAGGATGGTATGGATAAATCTACACTTTAATCTTCTCAATCCCTACACTCATGGATGCATATTAGATATTGAAGCATTTGTTTTAGCTCCACCACCGAAAGTGCCAAAGATATGCAAATCACAACACCTCTTCCATCACCACGAAACAGATCGAAGAACAGTCCAGATTCATCTGCTTTAACAAGGCATCAGCTTATCAAGAACCATTGTTGATAGAGCAACTCCACGTGAGCCGAGTTTCATCAGATGAAAAAGCAGTAGAAGCAAGGTGGCAGAGATCAACACAAACTTTCTGTGGAAAATGACAGAACTCACAACAATTTACTTATTCAGATTACATATAAGAAAAATGATGAGATTTACACCTTCATAACCAAACCATGACTATGATTACTTCTTTAAAGTTTTCCTTCTTGGCCGTCAAGGCAATGCAACGATCTTTGATGACAAGGGAACATCAAACTGAAATAAACAATACCTTGCCGAGATTTAACAAAGCGACATAACCACCAAAGGTTCAACCACAGCAACATTCGACAAGCAAGCATAGTGAGGCGGAGTATAAGGAAATGTGAAGGCATAAAATAGAGCCTTCCAATGCAGCTAACAAAGCCTACTGCCCAAATAATGAAAACCTCATGTGATGACAGAATTATTGAGAAGGAATCATCTTCCTGACCAACAAGATTGGCATTTTCACTTTATATCATATATAAGACACTTGAAACTTGAAATTAATTCATGCATTAGTTCAAAAGAATATGTCGCTGTCATGATATATAAGAATGTGATCATGGAATGACAAAGACATGACATGCAAGCAAGAAAACAAACAAACAAACAAGTCTAAAGAACTTCTGGCAATTCCCTTGCTAAGGTGGATAAGAACTCCTTGCTAAGGTACTGATAGCCATTATTAGCAAAACATTGCCGATATAAGTACATCGGTAGATGGATGTATGCCAATCAAAGCAGACAAAATACTTGAGGCAAACAAATGAAAATTAATGAACATTGTATCTTAGTGTTAACATTACAAACGGACGCAATAAGTCAAGTTTAAACAACCTTAGGGGGTGATGTTACACAATAAGATACCTGAATCCTAGATCCAACATTCTCCATTCTTCTTCTCTTTCTATCTGTACAGCGTACAACAAATGGTAAGGAAAACCACAAGCTCAGGCCATGCCAGGCCAGGCCAGATGCTTCCTAAACATCCAAATGGCTCTAAACGGAAAAAGAGAAGTAATGAGTGGGAGGACTTCCATGAGAAGTTATGAGAAAGTGTTGTGCACATATTCCTAAGCCAGCTTCAGCATATATATATACTACATATATATGTACAAGCGCATTACACAGGCTCTCTCATTCACTGCTTATAGAAGGAAACAGAAAGAAGGCCAAAGCACAACGTATGCTAAACAAACGCTAAAACTGAACAGGCAAAATTCCATTAATGATATCTATAAGGTTACCTAGATAGCCTAAAACTGCCGACGGAAGTAGTAATAAAGACATAAGAGATATAGAGGGGGCAGAATAAGCCAGGCAACCACACCCTCTGCACAAACAAAAATTGTCGAAGAGCCTCTTCCCTCCAGAGCTTCTCAGAAACGGAGGAACATTACTGTGAGAGAACCACAGGTCAAGAGAATTGGTCACCGAGGATTATTTGCCAGCATCATTAGTCATATGATTATTCGACGTGTGTTACTGTAAGGAAGGCCATTACCAAGAGCATTACTCTGAAGGACCATTACTGATATTATGAATGATTCCAGTTACTGCGAAGATCTGTTACTGATACCAATTCTGAGATATAGAGGGGTCGCATTTCCCAGAAAATATACACAAGATGCCACCTTTAGTACACCTCAGCTAGTTAGTGTCAATGAACATGTGTTAAATCATAGGCAAGAAAGGTCAGCTGTCATTCTCCCAGTAGAATCAGCTTCTTCTTCATCGCCAACACCTTCCAGGACGTGCATTCTCCGCCTCAAATCCTCCACTTCTTGTTGCATCACATGAAGCCTCTCCTTAAGATCCAGATTCTCTTCTTCCAAATGTGCGATATGACTATATTGATCATCCATTCTTGTCTCCAACAAGTTCTGTCCAATGTTTTGTGCATCAGTATCATTCGGATATGTCATCACAAATCTACTCACATCGTGATCAAGCCTCTCTTCGAGCTTCTGCACAGATTGAGCATTTTGTTCCACATCGCTCTCAGTATCATCATTATCAGCACAGTCTTCTCGCCCCAACATCTCTGTGGAACGGAGACGGATCAGTCCATTCATGGATCCATACCCATTGACTCCCCATTCCTGATTAGCCTCGTCAGCTAGGCCAGTGAACTGCGGGAAGGGAGACATAGCAGGTGTTTGAACATAAACTGCGGGAGTCACTGCAGGGCTCGGAGAAACAAAAGGTGCAATTCCACCAGATTTCCTAGCTCTCATCAAGAAGGAAGTGGTGTTGCGGGGAGCAGCAGGAGCCTGGGAAATGCGTAGAGGTGCAGAACGTCTGAAAGGCCTTCTCCTCTTATTATTATACAGTACTTTACCTTTACCATTAACATTTCCACTACGATTCCCTTTGACGTTTCTCTTACCGTTTCCTTTTGAATCTGATTTACCTGATGTTGAAGCATCATTGTTTAGAGTTCCCATGGAGACAATATCAGTGCTAGCGTTTTGTGTAGTATTCGTCAGGAAGTGACCGGAAGGTGTAGTAGACATTCCTGCAGGCGTGCTGAAACGTGATCGTGAGATCATGAAAGCCGAGGAGCCATTTCCTGGAAAATGCGAAACGTTTCCCTTACAATTGTTGACAGTTCCCCTTAACATAATCTCTTTCGGAGAAAGAATCTCACTGTCTGTGGCTATGGCATTTGAACCATAATTTGGAGCGCCTTTCAAAAGGTAATTACTACTAGCTCCTTTCGGATTAGGATACGGAAGCTGCCTGATGGGAAGTGAGCCAGAATACGTGTTATTATGTAGGGAAGCAGAAATCGCTTCCGCGTTCGTAAAGCCAGATGTGCCATAGAAACTTGGAGCAGAAGAAGAGCCCTCCGCGACGTTCCGTCTGGTATTAAATCGCTTCCCGTTGTTGGTGAAGAATCGCGTTGCTTTCAATTTGTTCTGGAACTGCAGATCTTTGAGGCGAGGCGGTTGGTACAGGGAAGAGGAAGAGGGACCGGGACCGGGCATCACTTGCTCGCCAGGCCACGCACCAGAACGTAAAGGATTACCCTGCAGGCGACGGGAAGCATTAACGTTAGGGTTAGGGGCAAGGTCAGGGCTAGGGTTAGGGTTAGGGTTAGGGATAAGGCTCGGGTTCGGGTTCGGGTTCGGGTTCGGGTTAGGGTTAGGGTTTCTGAGGCGAGATTTTCCCCTCCAGTTCGAGGAAACCTGAAGGACGGGGTTACGCGGAGGCGGCTTGTGATGCGAAGGCTGTCCCATAGCTTCGGCGGAGGGGTGAATACAGAGGGCCAAGAATCGATGGCGAGCTCGGCAGATGGTAAATCTGTGTCGAGATCTGCAAAAGCTTTACGCAGAAGGAGAAGGGAGAAGAAGGAAGAAGAAGAAGAAGGAAGAAGAAGGAAGAAGACGCGAAGAAAATCGGAAACGATGGGCTCAGGATCGAAAGGCGAAGTTTATGTACTTCGCATCTGGGCCGTCCGTTCCCCGAGCCCCCATCCAACGGCGTGCGGCAGCGCTGTCGCTTCCCCCACCCCCCCTGCCCGCCGTCCGATGCGTCGCGCGGGATCCAACGGCCCACGTTGCCCCTCTCTCTCGAGATCGAATAACCGCCTTCTTTGGGGCACATTCACTTAACTTCCTTTTTCTTTTTCTTTCCTTTTTTCTTTCCTCTTTTTTCTTTTTTCTTTTTTTCTTTTTTTTGCTTTTTTCCCCTCTCTTTTTTTCTTCTTTTCCTCTTTCTTATTGTTTCCTTTTCCTTTGTTTTTCGTTTTTCTTTTTTTCCTTTTTCTTTTTTTCCTCCGTCTTATTTTATCCTTTTTACCCTTTTTCTTATTTTTTCCTTTTTTTTGTTTTTCCTTTGTCTTGTTTTCCCTTTTTCTTATTTTTCCTCTTTCTTATTTCCCCTTTTTCTTATTTTTCCTCTTTCTTATTTCCCCTTTTTCTTATTTTTCCTTTTTCTTATTTCCCCTTTTTCTTATTTTTCCTCTTTCTTATTTTTCCTCTTTCTTATTTCCCCTTTTTCTTATTTTTCCCTTTTTCTTATTTTTTTTCTCTTTCTTATTTCCCCTTTTTCT
>JBBBWG010020000.1:60257-84283 GCA_037176905.1 Azolla pinnata
AGAAACCGTGATACAGCCATTAGAAATCGTGATACAGATTTGATAGAAATTGAACACATAAGCACCTTTGAGGCAAGTAACCTCGACCATAATTCGATGGACAAGAAAGACAAATAACTGAAGAGACCGACCTTAAGAAGTGGGATAGGGTTCGGAAAGAGTAAGAAAATGAAATGCTTAAGAAACCTTCACAAGAGACTTTTTGATTGACAAGATAGGAAGAGAGGCGTGTTCAAGATTAACAGTGGATGGGTTTCATGGGCATGAAGAAGGAATCATGAGAAGAAATCATGAGAAGACAGAGTTTGATAATGGAGCCTTTACAGACCAATGGCGAAACCCTTCTCAGATAGAGCTTGACAGAAGAGACAGCGAAACACAAGCTATGAAATGTATGGTGGGTCTGATGGAGCTTATGCAGGAAGGAACAAAGCTTGAAGATGGGTTTAGCAGACAAGGAAGGGACCATAATGAGCATGGTAGAGAGTCAAGAAAGAGTTGTGGATGGTGGTGATGGTGGGCTTGTTTGGAAGCTCTTGATGGCTGTTCTCCTTTTGTAGCTAGCTAGCAATCCTAGGCTGTGGGTCCCCCATCCTCTTCACATCATTACAGAATGAGTTTTGCCTCTTGTTGTGAGTAAGATTTGGACATTACTATGGGCACTATGGCACATTGTCAAACATCTTATTGGCAATTGCAACAGATGACTGATGCTAATGCTACCTACCATCACTAGTTTTGCTTCTCTGGTTGGGAAAAAAAAAAACTTGATATGAGCCCTAAACCACGAAACCTATACCCTAAATCCGAAACCCTAAACCATACCCCACTCCAAGAATACAAGTGTTGGAGAGAATGATCGATTGAGTTCCTCGTTCTGCGTTCTCTCCTTGTTCAGTTCACCCCACTACGCAATGCTATCAGCCATATCCTTTATGTCGAGAGCATAAACAACATTCTCTTGAGATCGACCAAAAGAGCAGCCGAAGTATCATTGCAAACTGATTGCTAGGATTCCATGGGCTCTATCTAAAGGCATCCGAAGATTATTATGGAAGTTGCTCCTCGAATGGTCGTGTGTGTGGCGGCCTCTAAACACTCTCTTTGACGCCACGGTATGGTTTCAGGTATGATACTGTTTCAAATACAATACATTGGTCGATCAAAACTTGCATTGATCTTCATATCCATGGTTTTTCATTTGTTTTTTCATCTTGGAATGAGTGGCCATGCACGCAACACATCACATGTGTATGCTTTCAGCATGGCCATGCACGTCCAAACACTTAAATATGTGGTCATGTAGGCCTTCTTATATATGATCTATCATCACCAACTTGTCCAGCAATGTCCAGTATTTATCTTATTGGCCGACACTGTTCTGATTAGAGATTAGATTATTTCAACGCAGTTGCAACCCAAATCCAATTATACTTGACTAAACTTCTTAAGCCTAACCGAATGCCGAATTGTTGCAGTTGTAGAATTCGGTGAGTGCATGGATAGAATACGGCTCTAACTTGAGTCATTCGAAATTTTCAACTAATTAGTCACTTAATTAGAGGGTCACGTCAAACGAATTGACTTAAAATGCTATGCAGGGTAGCCGAAGCAACATGTCCTTCCGTGGCATGTGAAGAAAGGATCAATTGACATGAGAGAGGGATTAAACAATGGTCACAAATCCATAAGAGACCGATGATTTGACTGGGACAAACAAACACAAAGATTTGATCATATCACTTGACTACATAAATAGTTTGGGATTATGAGAATATAAGTGGACCCCATGAAATGTTCATATTTTCAAGTCCATGCGATTCCGTCACAAATAGAAATTATTCAGCCAATAGATATAGATATGCTTTTGTTGTACGAAACACTAAGTAAAAAGAGTACAACATAGCAAATTCTACATATTATTCGTTAATTCCTCTTGTTAACAAGCACAATTGAGCTTTGTAACTCACCGAAAACTTTGGGAGGTCATCCGAATCGGCTATATTATGAGGAAATTCTGAAGAATGCCCATAATCATATATGCGTCGATTGACCCCGTGTGTGAAAAAGACAAGTTGAAACCATCAAAGTAGACAATCAAAACAAGTTAGGACAAAATGTATATCAAAAGTAGTAAGAACTACTGCCACACAAAGACCTTGAGATATAGCTTCGCTTGCGCCATGCAATCAGATCCTATATTGTCTCATCTATCAAAATGGATCCTAATGCTAAGTACATTGAGTCACATTTTACAAACATACAGTGGCGCATTGCTCATAACATTCTTTTATGACAATAACAACACAAATTTTGAAGGCCTCAATAAATAGCTTCTCTTGCGCTATGCAATTAGTTCTCATCTATCAAAATGACCCTATACTAACTACATTGAATCACACTTTACAAAAATATAGTGACACATTGGTCATGACATTCCTTTATCACAACAGAGGTCAAGGGTCAGGTTATCATGGGGTATGTGGCGCATATGACTAGCACTTTATTGCCATTTCCAATTTCATGTAGATCCTTCGATTTTCTCAAATCTCTCAAACCAATGGATGTGTTGAATTGTGTAAATACAACACTTGTAACTTTTCAAGAGTGCATTCATACACATGTTAAATTGATATCGCAAAGCTCTGCTATGTATGGTTTTCTTGGTTGTTTTCATCTCGCATGCATTCTCGTGTTTTATTGAGAGGTTGCATAGGCTTATGCTTTTGAAGAAGGCTTATGTTATTTAATCATTATTAAATAACAATATTGTCGGATGTGCATAGTAAATATATGTTTTAACAAAATTTGACTTCCATTTTTTTTATAGGAAAGTAAAGGTACAAACTTTACATGAACATTCTTTACTTTACTCTCTTGACATAGTTTTTTGACCACAAATGGGTTAACTTTGTATTTGCATATAATAACCAAGCGTTGAGATTCAATTGTCATAAAATATTTTATTTGTTAGAGTGTTCCCTGTAAGTGAGCTTATATAAGCATGAATTGTTGTTTTTACCTAAAGATCTAAAAATTCTCATGATTATTGTCACCTTTTCAAGTAGTTTGACAGGTCGACGAATAAGTGTGAGGGATTGTAGTTATATAATGAGTATACGAGTGACATAGTCACGAGATAAATAGAAGAGTCATATTATATTTATTATCTAACATATGTCAAACTATATACATGGAGACAATGTAATGAGTTTTTGTGTTATAGATTCGCATAAAGTTATTATTAATATAAAATATTAGTTTAAGGTTTGAACTTATGGTTATTTTGATATAATATTTTATCGTGATAATTATAATAATATATTTTTATTTATAGTATATATTTATTGATATAGTAATACTTATATAATATTGTATGAGCACTAATCGTTGTTTTTGGGTTTACACGAGACTGTCGAGTAGTATTCTTGCATAAATGCGAAGTGATGGCCATGAGTGAGCTGAAACATGTTTTATATATTTATTATTATTTAATTTACTACATCCATTTATAATGAGGTAATAATATTTACGAATGTTTTAAGAGCTAGTAAGTACATAATTATAATTTTCGGCCTTATATGTGATTGCAAAGTAACATGCTTATATAATTGCTAAGTAATAGTAATAAATGAGTTATATAAAAGGTTATTCTTGAACTATTTTGGTTTAACATTAAACTTGGATATTCTTATATTAAAAGTATTATAATAATATTATCTATAATATTTTTGTTCTAATTATTATTTTATTTTCTTGTCAATTTTTTGTATTAAATGTTTGTCATTGTTTATGAGCTTTGGCCGTTTCGTATCTCACATACTTGACTTCTCTTACTTACAATTACTACCAACCCTTGACATATGCACTCGTGAATAAGATAACTAGTAAGTGGAAGAGAGCAAGACATATTGTGTAACATAATCCTTGTTGAGTTAGCTCAGTGCTATCAAAGTGAGCCACATTACATTGTAAGAAATTTACTGGTTGTATTATACCACCAAGGGTATGTAAGTTGACAAAGGAGAAACTACTCCTCCCACTTACAATTTAGGTTAGTGAGGCTCCATCCCCATGACGAACGTGTCTGGTCTTGAATTAGCTTGAGTTATTACGAGCTAAGCTCGTAGATAATGATCAAGGAGGATAGTATTATGGTTAGTATCGAAGAATTGTATTAAAAGGAGTCAAGTTCAAACCTTGATACCAGTATATGTTATTTTGGTTACACGGATTACGTCAAAGCAAAGCACAGATTCATCGAAACAAAATTTGCAATTCTGAGAATCGATTTGCCGAAAGCCCTTCTAAAGTCTCATTCTGTTTTATTATCAATACATAGAGACTAATATGGTTGGAAAAATTCATGAGAAAAAACAAATAAGATAATAAGAAAATAAGAAACGATGGAGGGACGGACAAGTGTGAAACCCCGAAACGCTCAGAAGGCAATGGGAGCCGTTCGATGTAGCCCGGCTGATCTGACGGCGGAGGTGGCACGCATTTGCATGGAAGCGCGGATCGATCCGGGTCGGAAAGCTCCCAGCCGCTGGATCGGCCAGATAAACACCTACGGCCAGGATCCGTCGCCTTGGTCCTATAAAGCCAGAAGCTGAAGAGCATGTCGATGAACTGTTTTCTTTGTCTTTCGCTTTTCTCTGATTTTTCCTGTCGGTCAAAGAGTTCCCTGCAGCTCGAGCTTCTCCATCGCCATGTCTGGGCGCGGCAAGGGCGGCAAGGGCCTCGGCAAAGGAGGCGCCAAGCGCCATCGCAAGGTCCTCCGCGACAACATCCAAGGCATCACCAAGCCTGCCATCCGTAGGCTCGCCCGCAGAGGCGGCGTGAAGAGGATCAGCGGCCTCATCTACGAGGAAACGCGTGGCGTGCTCAAGATCTTCCTCGAAAATGTCATCAGAGATGCTGTCACCTACACGGAGCATGCTCGCAGGAAGACCGTGACCGCCATCGATGTTGTCTATGCCCTTAAGCGGCAGGGTAGAACCCTCTATGGTTTTGGCGGCTGAGCGTTTGAAGCCTTCCACTTACAGTTTTTTGCTCCAATTTCCTCTGGTGTTTTTCAACACCAC
Source organism: Azolla pinnata (assembly GCA_037176905.1). Lineage (NCBI taxonomy): Eukaryota > Viridiplantae > Streptophyta > Polypodiopsida > Salviniales > Salviniaceae > Azolla > Azolla pinnata. The sequence continues at coordinate 65,345 of JBBBWG010020000.1, forward strand.
CATTAACCTGTGATGTGGATCACTCTGGTTACACCCGTTGCTTTGTAATGATATAATTCGTAGTATAGTTGGTAGTAGTTTTAGTTAGGAGGCGGAACCCTGATTGAAAATTTCTTGGTGTAAAATTATATTCTCATTTAACAGTCACAATTTGGGCCGTGGCATTAGCTGTATATGTGGTAATGGAATTCTTGATTCTGTACTATGATAGTTGGATTGTTGGTCTTATTTGTAGAGAACAGTCTGAGTTCTTTTGTTGATGTTAATCCCTGGATTGAAAATGTGGAGGTACTGCTAATTCCTATTGAATGATGAAATGAATTAAGTGTTGTTGCTGACTTGTCTACATGTAGAGCAAAATGGGTTAGGAGTTCGCTGTTCCATTTATGATTTATGAAGCTTGCTTCATTTTGGTTTTGAAGAAACATAATCATGAGATTTTGCTCCGTCTAGATTATGTCCGTGTGGAGATTGTTGAAAGTAGTGCCTCTTTTTTCCAATCCACATAAGGCTTTTTAGTGATCAGGTTACTTATGTGGTGGAAATGTTATTTCTTTCAGTAAATTTGTACCAATTCTGAGGGTATCACTTGGAGATTGTCGAAATTAATGCATCTTTTTCCAATCCACATGAGACTTTTTAGTGATCAGGTTACTGTGTGTGGGAATGTTATTGCTTTCATTAAATTGTGTACCAATTCTGAGGTTATTGTGATACAAGTCTAAATTCTAAACTTTCATTGCCAATGGAACTTTTGCGTTTCATTTGGATATGCATCCATTGTGACAGATCTTTGTGTAAACTTTTACTGATGAGAGGTGGAGGTGTTTGAGTTATGGAGGTGTTTGGCATTTTGCTAATATCAACTTTGGTGGCCTTACTTTCTTATGATGAAATTGCATGTCTCTTTAAGTTTTGGGTTGAATGAATTGTTATTTCACAACACGACACCCATTGGCATGTGTGTGTTTTTACAACTTGTGCCCCCTCTTTGAATCCTTTCACTTTAGGCAAACGGATATGCTTTGATAGATTGCAGACCATAGAGTTTTAACTAGATTCGTGAGTTTGTGTGTTGAATGAAACAGGTGGGAAAGCTTATCATGATATAAATAGAGAAGCCCAAGTATTTTTATCTTAGTAAGGTTACTAAGATTTCCTTAATTCAAATCGAATGACTAGATTCTTTGATAGATGATCCTCATCAAAATTAGGTGTTTGCTTTGGTTCTTTGTGTCTACTTGTCTTGACAAAGCTTTTTTTACGAGGCTCGTGATTCCAAGTTGAATAGAACTAATGGGAAAATTGATCGTTATCCGGATGAAGTTGCTGAAGTATTTGCATCGCATTAGGGTCGTTGATATCCGCGTAACTAAAATGAAAGGGATATATGCTTCGATCAATGACTCCCATCAAAATTTCGCTCCAGCTTTGGGCTCGTTGATGCTATTAGCTCTCAGCAGAGTGTTACTCGGCGCGCGATTGAGTGCAAAACGAAAGGAACGCGAAAATTCATATCATTATCCAAACTAAGGTCAAAGTATTTGGATCTAATTAGTGTCATTAACATTTGCTTTAATACAAATCAAGAAGATTTGCTTCCCACAAATCAAGAAGATTTGCTTCACACAAATCACACAAAAATTTAGAGAAGACTATTTTGCTTCTCTCTCTGCAAGGGACTTAGCCATGGCTGGCGAGCAGGAGCTCGCGCCGCTGAACGAGATACAGATTCGCAAGCTCGACGGCCAGAGCTTCAGCGTGATCAGTCGAGCTGATGATTCTGTTGCAGATCTGAAGCGATCGATCCTACAAAACAAGGATTCCTGTGTGCCAAGCCGCACCTTCCATCTCTTCCTTCGAGTATGTCCTTCCTTCATTTTTCCGAGATTCTTTGCATCGTTGTGTGTAGAAGGACGCACGATAATCAATAGCGAGTCGGAAGAGAAGCACGGCAGTTTTGCAAGTTGCTGTTTTTATGAGCTAACGAAAACGAGGAGAGTCTTTGGCTGGTCAGAAATGGAAATACAGTTCGTAAGATTTACGGGGAAGGTTCATTTTGTGCAGCTATTGTTTTTTATTATACAGAAACGCAGCTGACGATGGTATGCCAGAGAAAATGGATTATGCTATATTTACAGAAACATAACTGCATTTCAGATAACTAATCTTCATTGAGCAACATGGAGGTCGTCGAGTAAGTTTTGACAGAGAAGCGCTCATAGCAATCATACAGAAGTGGAACGGTTTATTGGGATGCATTGGGATTAGACAGAGACAGAACATATTGACCCTCATAAGATGAAATTAACTCACAAAGAGATGGAGGTCAAGACAAATGTATGTTAGGAATCCATAATAGCCCGTTTCTTTATTGTGGGTAAGCTTTAGAAAGGAAAAACACTGATGCTCTTCAGACATAAATAGAGCAGTGTGGACTGCTTTGATGATAATCTGGTTGAGTTTTGTAAAGGAATGCCTATCATCCTCATTATTAATGCAATGTAGAAGTTTTTGCACCTTTGCAGTTTATCTCTGATTGAAAACTAGGTGCTAGTCCTCGTAGCCACCGACCATTAATTTCATAGTACTCGATTGCGTAAGATTGTAAGAGTAGGAATCAACTCCAGAACTTTGGTCTATGGTCGTCAGAATCATTCCATGATGCATGCTTTTTCTTCCAAAGAAAAACTTTCCATCAACTAGTATTCTCTCTTACTATTTGAAGTGAGTTCTATTATTACACAAATAGGCTTAACAATTTTACAGGGAAAATGATCTCCGCCACTCAGGTTTACAGAATTTCCTAAGTGGCACAAATGATGAAAATGTTGCAGTGTCTGATTTCCTGGAGCATTTCCAATCATTGTAACTAATTGTGATGTTTCAAGGATTGGGTAATAATTGAGTGACATTTTTAGAAATATGCTAAACTGGAATCGTTTTTTGATCTTTCTCCCTGTTGGTTTTGATGTGTTCTTCTGTTCTCATTTGAGCTATGTTTTGATGTTCCAAATTATGATTTGGTGTGATAAATTGTTTTGTAGGGATCAAAGCTCAAATCTGAGGAATTGATTAAATCTCTTGGGTTGAAGGAAGATGACTTCATTATCTTAATTCCATATGCAAAGAGAGCAGAAACTACTTGTGTTACTTACACAAAGGATAGCGATTCATTAGAAAACCACAGACCTACCAATGAACGTGTATCTGGTAAAGATTATTTTGGAGGGGCAAAAGGCAATTCTCTAGCAAGTTTTCAAGATGCAGAAAACAGTCCTCAAGAAGGATGTGTAACCATGAATTATGCTGATTCTGTGTGGGATACTATTGCAGCTGATCTTCGTTTATGGCAAACGACTATTGAAAAGGAAGTCAGTATTTGTGATGCCAAGAAAGTTCTGAAAAAAAGGCATTTAGATGAACTGGAAGGGTGTTCAATGAAAGAAGTCATGAAACAGACAAGACATGGGACTAAAAAACCTAAGCAAATCGAGACTAGTGGGATTTTCCCCTCTGTATTGGAGAGATATTATCGTATTTTTCGATCATTGAACATGGTTTATGGATTTTTACAAAAGCAACACATGCAAGCAACATGGCAAAATTTGAAAACAGCAGTTCAACAGCTTTATGGCGATACAGAACAAGAAATCAGAATCTCTGACATAGAAACTCTAGCTTTACTTTTTCCAAAGGTGAAATCTTTTTTTTCTTTAGGTCATTTTAGCCTCCTTCAGACATTCATATATACATTTATTCACATATTCTTTCTTTCTTTCTTTCTTTCTTTCTTTCTTAAAAGCATGTAATTCCTAAGTATATACCCTAAGCTATATAGTTGGAGAATGACAAGGTAGGCAGCTTCGCTAATTTATTTGTGAAGAGGAGGCAACATTTTCAGATGCGGTATCTTTTTTATGGTCTTATAAGCCATTTTGCTTCTAAATAGGTATTAACAGAAGTTTCAGTATATCTGAATACAGAATCTAGCTTGTGTAGATAATGAGATTCTTTAGACAAGTTATATTTAGTTATGCTATTCTGCTTTGTTGCTGTTAATGGTGAGCCATATTTTAAGATGCAACCTCTTATTTAGTATCATATGTGAGTTTTCTTGCATAGAAGATGCTCGTGTCCTTCTTCCATTTTTTTTTCTTCATATTTCGGTGTAACAGTCCATTTAGATTCTTTGGAATACTATCATATCAAACTTATGGCTAAGGATGTATCGACATTCATGATATGTTCTGAACAGTCACTGCAAATAAGTAATCGAGTTGGTGCAGGAGAGTCACAGTCTTTCAACCTTGACTTGCTTGATCCGACAAATATTGCACAAGATGATATTCCGCACTCACTTCATGAAGTGATACCTATCAACCTTCAGAAAGGAATTGGTCCATCTGATTTTATGCCAAGTTTAGGTATGTTTTTCATGCATAGTGAAAGAATTACACATATTTTTGCAGCAGCTAATTACACCATGTTTTTGTGCAAAATTGGATCATTAAAGGTGCAAGAGATATACCTGACAGCGTCATCAAAAGTTCAGTTTCCAAACGCCTTTCTGCATTTGAGTCATCAATGATGATTTTGATCCAACATTTTCAGCAAGAAGTTCTCAAGGTTTTTCTCTGTTTACACCGTTTTCTTCTGACAGTCTTCCATTTATCTTAAAAGATGGTTTTTCTTGTTTGTGCATACATTTATGATTCATAATCTTTCCTATAAAAAATTCTATTGAATATTGCAATACAATATTGAGTTTGGCGTGGTTTGGTAATTGAATCCATCGTATTACTGTCTAGAACAGTCGTGGTAAGGGTAAGGACATGTTGTGAATGTCTCTTCGTTGATTGTGGGTGAAATACACCTGGATATGAAAAAAGGCATTTTGATACATAATTATTTTTGTCTCAGCCTTCTGTGGTCTATAATTGATAACAGAATTCGGTTTACACTATACCTCATATTTAATGTAGAAACCACAAGCTTATTATCTATAAAACGTGAAGCAAAATAAGGGTCTTCATGGTCAATTTTGTTTTCATACTACATGAAATCCACAATATAAATCGTGGAGATGCATAACAGATTTCCAATACCATTTATGAGTGATCTAGAAACGTAAGCTACCAAGTCTTCCTGATTCGGGAGCATCAAGTTAATGCTTACTATTTTAGCAAAATCCAACAATGTGTGCAATGCTTTTCCCGTTGAGGCCGTTTATCTCTTTTAAAATAATGTGCATTGCTCGTTTAACCCAAAAGGTATACTCTATGCTGTGACTGGAAAAGTGTTTAAATTTTGAAATCTGGCATCATTAAATATGCTGTAAAAAAAACCCAGTCCCGGCAACCAGAGTAATTTCAATGATAACGTCACAAGTTGAACTTATGTTATCATCTTTTCAACATTCTGTAATGTTCAATTGATTACTCCAACAATTCCTGGGCTTGTAACAAAGTACTAGAATGATACTTTTTTGACATGCAATGTGCATCATGCATATGAGCTTTTGTTAAACTTCCTGGCTTATCTTCATGGGTATTTTTTATATCTCACCAGCTTATAGATGAAGTAGATGACTCGAGCTTAATCATAAAGGGCCAATTGAAATTTTATCTTAAAATTTGAACCATGAATGTCTTTCAGGGGAAAACGTTGTGCAATGAAGGCGACTTTAGATTAGATGATTTATTACACTTTGTAAGCAAGTCTTTGAATCCAAAATTGAAGGAGCAGTTCGGCACGGAGCTTGGTGATGTGTTGCCACGGCCACCATGTTTGCACAAGAAATTAATTCGGTGCATGGTCCTGAGTTTATCTTCTTGTGTTGTCCCATTTTTTATGTTGAAATTGAAGATGTGTCTTGATCATCCTTTTCTTTGTACAGGACACAGCAAATTTTTCTGCTGCAGAGATGATTGAACATCTCAAACAAGGATTTGGATCCCTTGGACAGGTATTTTGGTAGTCATATGATTTGTTCCTCTTTTCTTTTTCCTGGTAAATAAGCAAACAATGTGATGGATTTTTAAGGCATTTGTCACTGTCTAATAATCTTTCCCATGTGGGAAAGAAATGTGTCTTCTATTTAATTAGTGGGGGCCTATAGGTTCATATGTTATCTATAGTATTAAAATTTCAGTAGGTGTAATGCAGATAGTTCACTGTGAGGTTATAAAACATCGAGAAGCAGAGTATGGACAACTTTCAATTCCATTATCAGATTCCACAGTTGCTTCTCTTCAAAAACTTCGTATTTCGAAATTTTACACACATCAGGTTAAATTATGCTGCATCTTTTTCAGATTGAAATCCTTGAGTTTTGAGATAAAAGTTTATGTTGCGTTTTCCTATTTTGCTTTTCTTTTCTTAGGCAGAAGCTATAAATGCAGCTATTGGCAAAATGAATGTAATAATTGCCACATCCACTTCAAGTGGCAAGTCACTTTGTTATAATATACCAGTTCTAGAGCACTTGTACTCCAATCAAGAGTCTTGTGCACTGTACCTTTTCCCCACAAAGGTACTTTAAGTTGTAAAGTTTTTTCATTCATCTTATATTTCTATGCATCTTGATTTATGGATGTGGAATGTAGGCGTTAGCGCAGGACCAATACAGGGCACTGCTTGAAATGACCTCTGCATCTGACTCTACCATTACAATAGGAGTATATGATGGGGATAGTCCTCAATATGAGCGGTTACATCTTCGAGACAATGCTCGGCTTGTAAGTGTAGAAACCTGCATCAGTCTTAATGGACATAAATAGTTGGATGCTTAACATTGCAGTTCATAGAGTGGATTGATGATAATGAGTTGTGGTGACAGTTAATAACGAATCCGGACATGCTTCATATATCAATTTTGCCATCTCACAAACAGTTTGAGCGCATACTATCCAATCTCAGGTAGTAACTGTAATACTGTCCTGCCTTAATTCTTGATGCAGGTGCCAATACTTATGATCTTTGGACCGGCTATAGGAAAAACACTTGTTGAATGCTACCCTTGCAATTTTACTCTGGGGTCTGTGTGAATTCTTCCAAGGGTCTTGAGGTAGGAGATAGCTATGGTGCTAACTAGATTCCTAAGGAAAACACTAAGAGGACAGTGTTACTATTTCTTTTTTCAGATCCTCCATCATATCTGCCTCCTGTTGGATCATAATTGCTGTTTTTGCCTCCCCGAAACAAGAATTTTGATTTGTAGCACTTGTCATAAGACATTGTTGTCTTGATATACTTTTCTTACATTTTAGATGTTATTATGTTAACTTGTTCACCCAATGAGTCAAGTATAACCAAGCCTTATATCATAAGCTTTGTGGAAGCAAAATGTCTTGTTAACATCGTGGATAAGTTTTAAGATGTGAATAATATTCGAAAGGTATTCTAGAAGTTCTATCCTTCCAAAGTTTTAAGCTGTGGTTTGAAGCTAGTTCAACTGGAAAATATTAAGCTGATAACGGTTTCAAACTCAATTTGTTAGCCCTAGGACGGAACCATACACAAACCAAACTGCTCTTATGTCTTCAAATCTAAAGAAAATTGAACTGGACCACTGAGTCATGAAGCTATGTCTCTGTGCTTTTTTTTTTCTTGCATCAATGTTTTCCTATTAGTCTTCATTGGGATATTGTGTCGAATGCTTACCCCTTGTGTACCATAGGTATGTCGTTGTTGATGAAGCACATGCTTACAGAGGAGCGTTTGGCTGCCATACCTCATTGATTTTAAGGCGCTTGCGTCGCTTGTGTAATCATTGTATGTATACTTATTTCTTGGGTAAAGTCGATTCTCAAATAGATGGAAGTTGATGAACAAGCTATTTATTCAGTGCATGGCATAGAACCAACATTCATTGTGAGCAGTGCAACTGTGGCCAATCCTCGTGAGCATGCAATGGTACCATCCTTCTTTTATAATTATTTTGTTCAGTTTCCAATAACATGGAGGTTTGCTGATTCAATACGATTTTGAAAGAATTTGAAACGTTCTAAGCCTTGTTCACTTCCAATTCTGACTCTGATCTACTAAAGTTGAGAGAAGCTCAAGACTCTATCATAACATGACTTATTCAATCTAATGCATGTGTTGAATTTGAGTGAGAAAAATATAGTGCATCTTGGTGGTTCTCTGTTAGCGCACAGAAGGTTTTAGTCCTAGTCTTATTCATCTTGAGGTAGTGCTGAGGTTATCAAGTACTGTTTGCGTTTGAGATCAGACTTAGTTGCAGCCCATGCTGGAGATTTTTCGAGGACAATAGCTTCATTCGGCCGAGGCACATTATATGGTGTCCTTAGATATCTAGCCTCACCAAGATCTCATGTTTAGCTGTATATATTTTAGTTTATTTTCTTTTCTGTTTGAGACATAAAACAATTCAAGATATATTTTCTTGTTCAGTCTTACTACATTAATATAATTTTCTTTTCTTTTCTTTATTTCTAGTTATCTCATTAGTAGCCTGTGGCTATGAGCATGTTATCTATGCTGGTCCATCCTTAGAAGTCTTAGGCCTGCAAACTCTGCATGTCTTTTGAAACCTGTATAATATATATCTATCTTTCTTTCTCAGTAAATCTTTATGTCATTTGTTGGTTGGGAATTTATGAGGTACCAATTTGCACATTATATCAAATCAAATGCGATGGTACCTAAGGCATGTATGTATGCAGATACACTAGAATGACAATGTATGTTTTGAAATATTTATTTCAAATGACAGTATATTTACCTTAATTAATAGTATTTTAGCTATAGAGTTTTATTATATAATTTTCTCAGTTGTAAGCTAGGGGTTCTTGCTGCCAATCTAAATGGGTCAAATTGTATTTTACTAGTGGACAGCTGATTCTCTGAGCTTTTTTCCTCCAACTATATCAACACTAGGAATATACTCCTTTAGGCAGATTCTTATACCTTATTAGATTAGTCGGAAGTTGAAGTTGTGCATAGAACACAGGTCTCAAAGCATTAAAATTTTTGCTGATGCAGTTTTCATAGATAGATGTGTTGTGCGATTGCAAGTTTGATGTTCCTGCAGCTAGCGAGTCTATTGCATGGAAATAGATGAATCTGTTTAGGCAATGGCTCAGCTGACATATGCATAGCACTATATACGTTAGGAGGATTCAAAGGCTGAGAGGTTATTGTTCCTGAACGTTTCACAGGAATTGATTGGTGTAAAGTCCATTCAAGTTGTTGACGAAGATGGAAGCCCATGTGGATTGAAGTACTTTCTTCTCTGGGATCCTCCGCTTTATTACACCTCTGTAAGTCCAGGCTATGTATTTACAATATAACATAATGTGTTGCAATTCTGCAAAACAATGTTTGGCAACCTCATTTTGAATTCTCAGAAAGAACCCCGGAAAGCGCAAGATAATGCACAGAAAAATAAGCACAAACGGGAAACAGAACAACAGCTATATTCAAAACACTCTAGGTATGGAACTTTATCTTTATTGATTCCATGTTAAATATAAATATTTTCACGGGATACCGTTTCTAAACGTTTTCAAGGTAATGAAAATAGATCTAGGTAAATAGCTCAAAATAACGTGAACTTGCACTATAGTTATTTGCTTCCCTATTTTTGTAATAATAGGCAAGGTTGATATTTCCCTGGAAAGTATTGGAGGATATTGCTGTGCCAGATAATTTCTAGAAATGTGCCTCAAAATATGAAATGATGTGCTCAATAATTTCTTGAATATTCAAATGTTCCTAGTGTTGATGCAATTGATGTGATCTCTTGTTTTGTCTCACAGAGCATTATTTTCTTCTAAAAGATGTTAAGTGCTTCCCGTTTAATTTAATGTCTTGCATCTTGACATCATATCTGCTATTTTGTAGTCCCATTGTTGAAGTATCATCGCTCTTGTCAGAGATGGTGCAACATAACTTGCGATGCATATCCTTCTGCAAAACACGGAAGCTCAGTGAACTTATATTGAATTATACGTATGATGCAATAAATCTGTTTATTTAATTTTCTTCAGTGATGTCATTGAGCATTCCTTTTACTAATATACTTGATTGGATGATTGTTTTAGTCGTGAAATCTTAAAAGAAACATCTCCAACTCTTATAAACTCCATACGTGCATATCGAGCAGGCTATACTGCCCAAGTTTGTTCCTTCTCTTCATAGAATTATCTCCCAATGTTTGGAGAACAAAGAAACAATGTGACTCCAGATTATTCATATTCTTTGATTATATAGGATAGGAGAAAGATCGAGGGAGAACTTTTTTCTGGGAGCTTACGTGCTGTTTCAGCCACAAATGCATTGGAGCTTGGTGTTGACATTGGTAGCATTGATGCAACCATTCATTTAGGCTTTCCTGGAACCATTGCCAGGTATCATTAGGCTACCTTTCCAACTTCGAAAATATTCTCTATTATTCATTTCCTTTTCCTTTTCATCATGACGTTGTGTATATGGTACACTCTTAAAATACTGCTATAAAAGATGGTTGCCATACTATGATCTACATGGCATTTAATTATGGAGAAAATAGACATTGAAACCACCATTCTTAGTGGCGCCACACTAGTCCCTAATGTCAATGCTAATGCTCAACTTTCTTTCTTTGGAACTCAGCTGGTTAACACGCCTCACTTCCAAATGCGAATTTTTCTTATGGTTATTGAGATTGAGACTCCTGAATTATGTCTTTATTGCAATCCTACTATAGAAGATTATGTCTTTACAGTAACCGCCTTGAAATAATGTTCACATACTTTGATTCAAGAACACAGAAAATTATTCTTATATCAGTGGAAATTTCCAAAATTTCATCTCTACAGGAGGATACAATAAAGAAGATAATCCTTCACCATTTCCGTAAGAAAAATCTCAGTGTTGCTTACTTACTAAATGTTTCCAGGAGATGTAGACAACTTCCTCTCTCCCCGACTAATAATGATGGCAATAAAAGCAATTCAACCAAAGAACTAGCTACCAAGTTTTACACATAATGGAAAACTGATTCAAATGGTCTAAAGCTTCAAAAACCTTGGTACATATGCTACATGTCTTGACGTAAAAAAAATAGTGGCGACTCTGCTATGGATCTAGATTTCAAGTGGGTTGGAATAGTACTTGTTTGAGGTTCAACGCAGTAAAAATGCTTCTTTCTACTTGAACAAAACATGCCTTTGGGGCATGGAGATCCCGTGATGCCCACCAATATAGAACAATCAATGGTTGGTCACTATCTGGCTAATAATAATATGGCTTGACATGCTGATAGTTCCCAACTTGGACCACTTATTGACCTATCGAGGAAGGAGGTGGCCATAAAAGAGAACTTATTGTCGCTTTATTGATTTATGGAAAGTATTTGAAACTGTACCACGTGCACAAAGAGAAATGGGTAGCTTTCTCTGCAGATCTATGGAGGAAAGAATTTGCCAGTTGCGCTCTCAAGAAGTGGAATCAGATAAACACTATGAATGTCATTATGCTGTTTCTTATGGAATAAGTCGGAGACACTAGTGCCTCTTTAAACAAGGATATACATAAAATGTCATAAACAGATTCATTAGTTTATACTTTACTTGATATTAGTGGCAATACATAGTCTTGTTGTTGATGGTTTGATGGTATCAAATTATGCGGAAACATATCTTGCATGAAATGATTAAAACATATTTATAGCTTATGGCAGCAAGCCGGAAGGGCCGGAAGAAGAGAGCGACCTTCCTTATCAATTTATGTAGCATTTGGGGGTCCTCTTGATCAATACTTCATGAAACATCCCCAAAAATTATTTTCTCGATCCATTGAACATGCACAAATAGACTCTTCTAATCCTCAGGCAGGCATTTCCTCTAATTATTTCCAAATTTAAACCTGTAACTAAGGAGTCAGATGGTCTAACATATTCTTGGAATTATGTAGGTATTGGATGAACATTTAAAGTGTGCTGCAGTGGAATACCCTTTGGATGTACGGTATGACACTGATTTTTTTGGTTCTGGATTGCAAACGGCTATAATGAGGCTTGTGGAAAAGGGAGTTTTGGGTCGTGAACCAAGGAGCTGTGATGCTAACGATATCTTGTATTATATTGGCCAAACAGTAAGATTTTGGCAAGCTTGGAAACGAAATTAAGGTTTTCATACTCATCATCTTTATATTAACAATGGTGGCCATGCAGAGATCACCAGCACAGTCTGTAAGTATTCGAGCAATAGATCCAGAGAAGTATACCATAATAAATCAAACAACCAATAAAGTAATTGAGGAGGTAGAAGAGGGAAAAGCATTTTTTGAGGTAATTCATGCATAACTTATTTTTTTGAGTTAGTTAGATAGACAGTGCAATCTTATTTTATATTTGATGTTGAAGTCAGACTTTGATATAGGTATATGAAGGAGCTGTGTACATCAATCAGGGACGAACATATCTTGTCAAGAAATTGGACCTTGCAGCTAAAGTAGCTATTTGCCAGGAGGCTGACGTAAAGTATTACACCAAAACCCGCGACATGACGGATGTACATATTTTGGGTGGCCAATTCGTAAGGATTTGTTGTCTCCTTCATGATCTGGATACATTGAATAATTTAAGATGCTTTGCTGTTCATCAATAGAAAAATATGGTCTCTCTCAGTAAGCTGCCCCTTGTTACGTCAAAGAGCCACTGATCGAAAGCTTTTCTCGGCATGGCATTGAATTCCATGAGGCCCAAACAATCTCATTAACAATGGATTTTGGAGGTTTCGAGGAAAGGCAATATCAAATGATAAGATTTGTTTTTAAACAGAAACATCAATAGCTGGTCTGTAAGTTCCATAGGTAAATGGTGGGCACCAGAATAATAGCTCTTTCAAACCTGTCTAAACATTTTGAAGTTGCTGCTAGGTGTCTGGAGTTTTTGGTTATCATAGCCCACTTCATTGCTATTACTTATAATGATTCAATATGTATACATTTATCACAACATCAGTTTGCAAGCGTCAATGGAAAACCTGTCATGAACCTTGCACTAAAGAATCAAGTTTATGATCCTGGACGAAACATGAATCTGTAAATATAGAAGATAAGGCAGGGTATTGACATTATCCATCTCTGTGCTTGGATTCCTGTTCCACTATGCCCATGCAACTTTCGTCAGTAGCATTTTCAAGTAAGATATATACAGTATTGCTATTTGAACATGAAAACACTGAGTTTCATCACTATTATCTTGTATGTGTTTGACTGGTGGCTTGATGTTCATATTATGTGGGTAGACTTTGATTGCTTGCCATAAAACGTGGAGTGTCTCCTTGAAACCCATGGCCTTGCCTTGTTCCCTTGGCTTTAGTTACAAGTGCTTCTGATGTCTGTCCCAGAGATATTGGTTTTTGTATCTCGTTTGGAAATTGTGGCTTAAACGTGTTTTTTTTTTCTATCCAACAAAATTCGTGCACCTGGAAGCATTGCATTCCAAACAAATGTTTTTAATATAGGTGAAGGATTATGAAAGATTAATCTAACACTAACGTGAATGATGCTTGTCATAGGCTTATCCAAGGGTAGTTGTCAGCCATAAAGGCTTGCCAACCACGGCTCTAGCTAGCTTATGTAGAGTGACAACACAATGGATTGGATTCCGCCGTATATGGCAAAGAACCAATAAAACATTTGATTCTGTTGAGCTTTTCTTGCCAAGTTACTCATATGAATCACAGGTATGAAGTACCTATAATACTTCTATCTAGAATGAATAACAAAAGTGATGGAATCTGTTAGTTTTCCTCCTATTTTATTGAGGTCCTTTTGTCTGATGGGTTAACTGTTATTTATATTTGTAGGCAGCATGGATAAGAGTACCTTATATTGTCAAGGAAGAGCTCGAAAACAAGAAACTTCCATTTAGGGCTGGCCTTCATGCAGCATCGCATGCGCTTTTGAATGTGATTCCCTTGTAAACACGGTCAAACTCTTCCATATTGATGCTTTTATTTATTTTCTATCTAGTTTTATTTTCCCTGTTTGTTTGGGTTATTTGCGTCTAGGATAAGTAGGTGTATAAAAATCCGTATCTATTATTTGGAATCGATCTTGTTAAGGAAAGCGATAATTTCATTGAAGAGTTGATGGTGTGATACTTTATATTAAGAGAAGTTGGGAACTTTGTCTGATCTGCATACCATACATAAAAACCAAAACCAGTTGGTATACTCTTCATTTCTTCAATTGTGTGCAATCTGGGAATGAGTAAACATATACTCACCAGGTTGAGGAGTAATGCTGAAGAAAATGACTCAGAATTGTAGGGATTTTGGTCTTGAAAATTATGATCTTTAGATGTTTGAAATATACCTAACAGTTTTTTAGTTTAGATCAGGCTTCATCTATGAAGGAAGTATATAACCACTCTAACTTTCCAAGGTCACATTTACAGATTAAAGCATGCATGTTAACTTCTTGCCTCAAATCATTTGATCTGTCAACAGAGTCTTGTGTATTTTCAACTAGATCAATACAACATACTGTCGTTCCTGCGATTAGTGTTTGGATGGATTATTTCCTCAACAATATCTGGTCTTTCTGAAAAGGAAATTTTGTTTCAACATGCTCAACTTCAACATTAGATTAGATTACTGAGGAATACCCATTTCACATCGTTTCCATAGAATACACAACTCTAATTAAGATTATCATAGTTAGAACGTTTACTATAGGGTACCTGGATACTTTCTTTCCTAATTTAATAATGGATCAAGTTGATCATCATTGGTAGAACTACTTCATAGGGGATGATTTTTCCTACCAGGTATATACTATGCAACTCCTCAGATCTGGGTACAGAATGTGCGAATCCTCAGGATACAAGATATTTTCCAGAGCGGCTACTAGTGTTTGACCGACATCGAGGGGGTATTGGTATTTCAGCACAGGTAAGTTTCCTTACTATTCTATTAACCAAGGGTAAATTTTGTTAAAACTGCCATACCCAATAAGGTTGGTGTTGAATAGGAAATCTTCCAGGGCTTGATTCCAAAGTGTGGTGAAAGGCTATAGTCTCTGCAAGATCTACATTTGCGTTGCTTAAATGTATTTGAACTCTGATGATCTTCTAATTAGCATCCTTGATGTACAGGCACAGCCATTATTTTCAGAACTATTGCAGGCTGCTTTGGACCTGATTCTTTCTTGTGAATGTGCATTTGATGAAGGCTGCCCAAGTTGTGTCCAGGTGGGTCTGTATGCTTTTACCACAGAATATTTGTTTACAGATAAAAGTCAAACCCAAACATTAAATAAATCTGTGCAATTATGCAATCACCACAAATGACTGCTATTGGAAAATTCTGAAAGCTAAATGTATGTATTAACTGCGGGGATGTGATTTGGGCTTCCAGTGTTTCACATGCAGTGAATATAACGAGGTGCTACACAAGTCTGCAGCGATAGTGATACTTAAGGTTCAGCATATACACAAGTCTTGTGTCAATGTTAAATCTGAATTTGTAGTGATTTAAAAATTTATAATTTTAGGGCTTATTTAATTTGCAGGGTGTGATTGATTATGAGGACATGCATAGACGGAAGATCTCATGTAGCCAAGATCCAAAAGAGTAACACATCTGAAATAAATGTTTTGAGTGTGAGAATGTTAAGAAACATGATTATTTGGAAACAATGATTTTGCTTGATCAAGCTGTTCTTGTCAAGGTTAGCCGACATAACCATCTCTCATTTTTTAGAAATCCTGAATGGGAGGATTTGATGGAGAGAAGTTTACATCTCTGCGAAATATGTAGGAAGCATTTATTACATAAAAGCATTAAAGGAGTTCACTATCAGACGAACAGATCAAATCTTTCTGCTTTTATTTTTGGATCTTTAATTGAATGTGCCAATTAAATTGAAGATATGCTTCATTTGCAAGGGTTGTTACAACTTTGAAACATATTTTGCTGTTCTCTTCAAAATCTTAATTTTCAGTCATTAGTGATCTTCAGAGTCCTTAAATTTCAACTTGTGGGTAACGGGATGTTTATTAGCAGCGCTTGCTTTTTTTAAAATGCTAAGGTGAATGTCTATGAGCGTAGATTGTTAGTCTACACATCGTGTAAAGAACTACCACATAACGAATTGGTGATGGGTTAATCATTCTTGCGTGTTGAAATACAAGTTCTTGCATTTCTGCCTAGCCACATGACAATTGGTAGGCTTTGATTATGAAGTGCGTTGAGTTTATGGATTGCTCGGAGCATTGCTAAGCAGGCAGAGCAGAGTCACCCAGTAATCATGAACATTATCTTCGCATGACTCAAGGGTAGGGATGAGGCTTGACATCAAATCTGAAGGCGGGCTATCGGGAAGGATGGGCAGTGATTGGTGATGGATGTTCACCGTGCTTCTGATGCTTGTATTGCATCGAAAATCTGGCAGGGAGGCCATGCTTGCAGCGCTATGGTAATTGCTCGATGTGGAGCCACTGCAGCTCTTTATCTCTGCAGGAGTTTTTCGACAGGAGCAGCTGGATGGGCATTGTTTGTGATGGTCTTGGTCCAGATTGCTGCAACTACTAGGCTCACTGTGTTGATCTTGGTCCAGAATGCTGCAACTACCAGGCTCGATGTGCTGATCTTGGTCGAGATTGCGGCTGCTAGAAGTGCAGGAGTCGCTGGTTGGATATGGAATTGTTCGGAAGGGCTGGAACTGAGCACCATCATCATCATCATCATCATCACCACCACCAATGCATGGTGGCTGATTGGGTTGCTGGAGTGAAGGATGGAGGAGGTGGGGATGAGGATGATGATAAGGTGATGATTGCACCAGCTGCTTCTCTGGCCATTGTGGGTGTAGCTGGCTGGTGGCAGCTGCTGAAGGGCCCGTTCGCATCATCGGATGGTGGGTCTCGGAATCGATGGTGGATCTCAGCAGCCGCTTCTTCAGGTGCGTGTTCCAATGATTCTTCACATCATTGTCGGTCCGCCCTGGCAGGTGCGACGCGATGCTTGACCACCTGGAAGAATGGACCAACTCTTTTTTTAAATCCAATCTGAATGTGAGTAACCATTGGGATTTAGCTGCTGAACTAATCAGCATATTCCATTGATTTTGAAAGAGGATCTTGCTTCTGGAATACTGCTAATATTTGGTACTGTAGTTGAAATAGCTCATTGAAATAGGAGAGATAGCTGAGTTGGGTTAATGCTCCCACTCTCCTGCTTTCCCTCGCTTCCACTGGATAAATACACATAAATATAGACATATATAGACATATATATGCAGTGGAGGCAGCAGGAGAGTGGGAGCATTAACCCAACTCAGTTATCTCCTATTTCAATAAGCTATTTCAACTATAGCACCAAATATTAGCAGTATTCCGGAAGCAAGAGCATCTTTCAAAATCAAATGTCTGTATACTTAAAATATAATAAGCGATGTTGTTTGACAAGCTATCCACGTTGCTATTCTTATGCTCTCATCTTCTGCACTGATCCATTAGAAGATGCCATGTGCTGTACTTATAGATTTGTATAGCCTGAATTTCATGAGAAAAATGAGTAAAAGGAAAGGAGAGACTAATCTCAGTAAAATCTCATGAGAAAAATGAGATGAAAGAACGGAGAGATTAATCTTGTGTATGATCCCAACACTTAGATGTTGTAGTACTATGATTACCTTCTACTCAAAAGTTATGAGAAAAGTGAGAGAAAGAGGAAGAGATCAATCCAGTGTATATAGTTTGATGCTGGATCATTATATGCCTTGTTTTTCGATTTGTAAGCTTGAATGAGGTAATGGAGAAGGAATAGGTGAAGCGATTCTCAGAATGATTTTTGCAATGGATGTGGATGGATGAACTCAAGATTTTTACTGTTTTTTGAACCTGTTGCCCAGCAAGCTATGGAGACGAATGATGGTGTGCTCCTCTGCCGATGAAAAGCTTCCACGCCGTATGTCAGGCCTAAGGTAGTTTATCCATCTCAGCCTGCAGCTCTTCCCACACCTCTGCAACCCTAAACCCACAGCAACAAAACAGCTTTTTTTTTTACTCTGTATATCTATTTGTCTTGTTCTTTTCCCTCTCATCTTTATCCTATTTTAGGGTTTAGGGTTGTGTCTCACAACTTGCAACCCCAACACAGTTTTATTTTGATGTATTTCATTTATTTACCATGTTTCTTTCCTGCATATCATTGTTTGATTCAGGGTTTAGGGCTTATGACCTCTTTAATTATGTTAAATGTGTTTTCTATTATCGGTTAAAATAACTGTCATTTTCAATATGGGAAGTAGCCTCTGTCTGGTATTAAGCTAAACATAAAAGAAGACTTTGTCATTTGGTAACGTTTATAATGAATGCAGGAGGATCATACTTCATCCATTATCAACTAAGAGGTAAAAGAAGAAACTCAGAGTTTGATGGATTTTGTGAGCTGAAGAAATGAAAGGCTGAAAATGAAAGGGTGACAAAGGATGTGCGGCAGCCAAAAGCAGTAATTTTGGTTATGGCAGCGAAGGAAGGTTTTAAGCATTGAATTATACTAACAAAATAAGATGGAGTGAGTTGAGATCGATGGATGTACACAAAGATGGATGATTGAATCGGATGGAAGATCAAGCACAGTATCAGAACATCGATCAAGTTACAGAAGGTATGGGTGATTGGATTGAACAAAAGAAATGGGTGAGGTTTTGGATCAAACAGAGGGAAATGGGTGGTTATGATTAAGTGATAGAAATGGGACATTGCATTGAAAGTTTTGACTGATGATGAGACTTGAATGGAATAAATAGTCGTTAGATTGGAGAAATGAATTGGGTCATCAGATTGAATGGCCTCGGATCATTAGATTGAATGGAGTCATTAGATCAAATGAAGGAATTTGGTCAGTAGATTGAATGGAAGAAATGGGCTTAGACTGAATGGAAGAAATGGGCTTAGACTGAATGGAAGAAATG